>BQNB010012857.1:0-18474 GCA_026074375.1 Tanacetum coccineum
TCCATAGGCCTTTTATTCGATGGCATGACACCTTCAAGTCCATCAATAAATTTCCTCATCCAGACTGCTTCCATTGTCGCTTTAGTAGCAGCAATGTACTCAGCTTCTATAGAAGACATAGCAGTAGTGCTTTGCTTGGCACTCTTCTAGTCTATGACTCTACCATTAAGTGCGTATACATTTCCCGTTTGAGATTTTGTATCGCCCTTGTTAGTTTGAAAACTTGCATCAGCATAACATGATATTTTTAGCTCATCTTTAGGTTTTGCCTCATACACAAGAATCATATATTGAGTATTCCTCAAATACTTAAGAATAGTTTTCACAATAGTCCAATGAATCTCACCAGGATTTTGCTGAAAACGACTATACAAATTTTACGCAAAGGCAACATTAGGTCTAGTGCATCTAACCGCATACATGATTCAACCTATGGCCAAAGAATAAGGAACTTTTTGCATACATTATACCTCAGTAGGTGTTTTAGCACCTTGCGACTTTCTATAGTCATGCTTTTCCACCATTGGAGTATACCCCTTCTTGGAGTTTTCCATTCTAAATTTCTTTAGAATTTTCTCTAGATAAGCACTTTGACTAAGAGAAATCAACCGCTTAGATCTATTATGTATGATCTTGATTCCAAGGATGTATGCTGCTTCTCTTAAGTCTTTCATAGGAAAACACTTACAAAGCCACGATTTAACTTCTTTCAGCTTTGTAACGCTATTTCCCATGAGTAATATGTCATCGACATACAAGACTAGGAATGCAACATTACTCCTACTAGCTTTGAGATATACACATAGCTCATCAGGATTTTGGGAAAAACCAATCTTCTTTATTTTCTCATCAAATCTTTTATTCCAACTTCTAGATGCTTGCTTTAATCCATAAATAGAACGTTGAAGTTTGCAAACCTTGCTGTGATGTTTTGGATCCACAAACCCTTCTGGTTGCACCATATATACGTCCTCGCTTAGGTAACCATTTAGAAAGGCTGTCTTGACATCCATTTGCCAAATCTCATAGTCATAGAACGCAGTTATCACTAAAAGAATCCTTATAGCTCTAATGCCTGCAACAAGAGAGAAGGTATCCCCATAATCTACTCCATAGGTTTGGGTAAAGTCTTTTGCCATAAGACGAGTTTTAAAGGTGTATACATTACCATCCATGTCAGTCTTCTTCTTGAAGATCCATTCGCATCCAACAGTTCGACCATTAGATGGAAGATCAACCAAATACCAGACTTGATTATCTTTCATGGATTGCATTTCTGTCTTTTGTCAGATTCAGGATCTACTAATGCATCTTTATAATTAGGAGGTTCATCAAGATCCCCTAATTCATACTCCTCAATATCAACATAGTATCCATATCTATCTGGTACTTGAGGTATCCTTGTGGATCTACGAATAGGAACTCTAACATTTTGAGGCTCGACCTCGATAGGTGCGACCTCATTATGTTCTTTGCTAGTATTTTCAAAAGGATGTGTATCTTCCTCTTGAATTATTTCAAGCTCTTTATCACTCCTACTCATTTCGAGAAGTCTGTGACTCCCACTCGCTTCTAGTACCATGAAACTATTTTCAAAGAACTTAGCTTTTTGAGAAACAAAGATCTTGTTTTTGAGTGGATAATAAAAGTAGTAACCCATCATTTCCTTAGGGTAACCTACAAAGATACACTTATTGGATCTAGAATCACGTTTATCAGGCGTGTCTCATTTCACGAGTGCCTCACAATCCTAAACCCTTAAGTAGGATAACTTGGGAGCTTTCCCGTGCCATATTTCATAAGGCGTCCTATTAACCTTCTTGGTTGGAACCATATTGAGAATGCGAGCTGCAGTCTCGAGAGCATATCCCAAAAAGTATTTTGGCAGATTTGTTAGATTCATCTAGATCAAACCATATCAAGTAAAGTCCGATTCCTCCTCTAAGACACCCCATTATGTTGTGGTGTATAAGGTGGAGTTAGTTAAGATACGATACTACAAATTTTCATATGATTAACAAACTTATGACTCAGGTATTCTCCTCCTCGATAGGATCGAATAGCCTTTATCTTTTTACCGATTTGAATTTCAACATCATTCTTGTTAGATATTAGAAAAAGACCCGGTCACCCATGTATTTTACCGTTTATTATAGCTCGAGTCAATAGTTAATCGTATGACATTCGATATTGGGTCAGATAATTAAACCCAACGTGTAAGCCCATGCCAAGGCCTATGGGCCGGTTTGTAAGACACTATATAAGCCTCTTCCATGCCATAGAAGAGGTGGTTAGTCATTTCATTATACAAGTCATACTTTCTCTTACTAGAAATCTTTCTCTTTTACTTTCTCTCTCTAGATTGGGCTAACCTATATATCTTCCATTGTGTTATGATTTTCCAATATCTTACAATTAAGAATCCAGAGCTCATGGATGATTAGATCTTTTGTATTGTGCGATTAGGTACTTGTTTAGATCAAAATTTAAGTTTTAGAAGGTTTTAGCTCTTGTTCTTGAGTTTTATTGATTTTCATGTTTCTTGTGTTAAAGTTCATGTTTTTGTAGTTGCTATAGCCATCTAGTACTTAGTTGTGTAAAAGAATCCAAGTTAAAATGTTTAAAGGGGTGATTTTTAGGTGTTTTTAGGTGTAAACGTTTGTATTTCTTTACAGCGGTTTGGTATACTGTGTTCTGTTATTCGTAGTGGTTTGGTGTACTGTTCTAGTGGTTTGTCAACATAGTACACTGTACTGGTGCTTTGTCAGGGCCGTACACTGTGCTATCAGTTTGTCGTTTCTGACAGTGGTTTATCTATTAGCAGAGGTATTATCATAGTATTTTTGTCTCTAGTTGTAGTGGTTTACAGTAGAGATTTGATAATTGTAGCGGTTTGATCCCAGTGTTTTACAGGTTGTTGAAGACAATTCTCCTAGCGATTTTGGAAACAAAACCCTCTTCTGCCAATTTCATTTCTTGGTAGCGGTTTGGTGTTTCTTCATTATAGCAGTTTACCATTATCTTTTAGTAGCGGTTTAGCAGTTTGACTTAGTAGCGGTTTACCATCCGTAGCAGTTTAGAGGTAGCAGTTTGTTATAGGTTTTTGAAGATTTTTTCTCAAGGTCATTTGGGAATCAAACCTCTACCTACTTTTCTTCGTGGTAGCGGTTTGGTATAAATTCTTCATGCCGGTTTACGGTAGCGGTTGACAGTGAAGCGAGTTTGAATTACTATTCTATGGAAGCGGTTTGGGACACCTGTTTTTGGAATAGTTGACCGCACACTTTGATTTAACTCTTTTTTAAACCTCTTGAAAAATGTAACCAACGAAAATGAAAAAAACTTAAACAAACAGCATCACTTTTGAACATACACTCACTAATCATTGTTCGATCAACTTACATCATTTCACAATCAATTAAGATGGCTAATCTCTCAGAAGATATCTAATGTGCCGATTCTGATACCCGACCACCTATGCTTGATAGGGCTGACTTTACATCATGGAAACAATGTATTCGACTATATTTGTCAGGGGAAAAGATAATGGGGTGAAGATCCTGAATCAGATTGATAAAGGACCTTTTAGATAACATTTCGGGAAACACTTGTTGAAGGGAATGAAGGTGCCCTACATCTAGGTCCAGAACGAGCTCGAGTCTATTATGACCTTTCACCTGATGATAAGGATAGGTATAACGTTGACATATGGGCAACAAATATCCTACTTCAAGGGTTACCAAAAGACATCTACACTCTTATCAATCATTACCCTGATGCAAAAGACATTTGGGATAATGTGAAGATGCTCATGGAAGGTTCTGAATTAACAAAAGAAGGTCGTGAATCATAACTGTTTGATGATTTTGAACACTTTCATCAGAACAAAGGAGAAACCATTCATGATTACTATGTCAGGTTTACCAAGCTCATCAACAACATGAGAAAAATCAAGATGACCATGCCCAGAATGCAGCTGAATTCAAAGTTTGTCAATAACATGTTGCCTGAATGTGGTAGATTCGTAACAGTAGTGAAACTGAACAAAGGATTGAAGGAATTAAACTATGATCAGCTGTATGCTTATTTAAAGCAACACGAGGCACATACCAATGAGAACAAAATGATGTTGGAACGATTCACTCAACACATGGTTAATCCTCTCCCCTTGATGTCTAATGTTTCACCTCAACAGTACTCCTCACAATCATCTACCACTCAACCATCCACATATGTTCCACCAGTTACCTATCAACCATACTTTGCTAATAATACACAACTTGATTCAGGACTCTCTCCAATGGATAATTTGATTAAGAACTTAACCAACACACTTGCCCTCACCCAATCATACAAAATATACCTCCCTCAAACTAACAATCAACTCAGAACCTCATCAAACACAAGGAACCAAGCCACAGTTCAAGATGACAGGGTTGTTGTTCAGAATGTTTAGGGTCAACAAAACAGAGGTCAGGGGAACAATCCAAGGGGCGCATGTGCAACTGGTAATGGAGGGGCTCAAAATAGAGTTGGGAATGCAAATCCTGGTCAAGCTATACAAATTAAGTGTTATAACTGCAATGGTATAGGACATATTGCAAGGAACTGCACTCAGCCCAAGCGATCATAGAATTCATATTACTTTAAAGACAAGATGTTGTTGATGCAAGCTTAGGAAAATGGTGTGGTTTTAGATGAAGAGCAGTTGCTGTTTCTTGCAGGTGGTCATGATACTGTCGTTGATGAGGACGTGGATAAGTCACCATTTTAAGATCTGGCACTTAATGTGGATAATGTGTTTCAAGCTGATAAATGTGATGCTTTTGATTTGGATGTTGACGAGGCTCCTACAGCACAGACCATGTTCATGGAAAATCTGTCATTAGCAGATCCAGTTTATGATGAAGCCGGTCCATCATACGATTCGAACATTCTATCTGAGGTACATGAATATGATAACTATCAGGATGCTGTTTTTGAGCATCATGATGCACACGAGATGCATCACGATGTACAACCAAACTACGTTGTTGACTCAAATGCTGATTATACGAGTGATAGCAATATGATTCTATATGATCAGTATGTGAAGGACAATGCAGAGCCGGTTGTACAAAGTAATGTATCTTCTGTGCCAAATGATGCTTATATGATGATAATTAATGAAATGCATGAACAGACATCCCAAAGTGTTTCTGCAAATGAGCAGAACAAAGTAGTTAATGCATCATTGACCGTTAAACTTGCAACATATAAGGAATAAGTTAAACTGTATGAAAGACGGGCCAAGTTTGAATTAACTAAAAGAGAACAAAAGATTGAGGAACAATTAAGAATAGTTATCACAAACCGTAATATTAAGGAAGACAATTTGAAAAAGGAACTTCATTCTGTAAAAATGCAACTTAACTTTACCATCAACCATAACAAGTCAATGGTAGAAGAAGTTACGTCTTTGAAAAAGGATTTTAAACAGAAAGAAAACAAATATTACCTAGAAGACATTTTTGGACATGCAAGCCTCTTAAATGAAACAGGTCCGAGGATAAATTATACAAACTAGACTAGTCTCTTCAAACAGTTCAAATGTTATGTAAACCAAAATCTTATTATGATGAACAAAGAAAGGTAGCCATTGGCTATAAGAACCCATTATGTCTCACCCGTGCAAAGCAAGTTCAGCCTGCTCTATATAATGGTCATGAAATTATCAAAACCCATCATGTCCCGACCATAGTACACAACTCAGAGGATACCCTAGAGATAGCTAAAATCACTAGGAAGAAAATGAAAACCCCTCTATGGACTGAACAAAACATTAATATTCGACCCCCAGATTACTCGAAAGAGAACTATCTGGCTTCACTCCACAGACACAACTGACCCCCGAACAGATATTTTGGTCCAAGGATGTCCTCAAGGTGAAAGCCAAAGCTCTTAAAGAGCATACCACAGCTTCAAGACCAATTAAAGCGTTGACGGTGTATCCTCCCAATACACCTGCAACGCTTGTCTCTAGGGTGCTTCCAACAAAAAGTCAAGTAAAAATTAACATTTTTGCACTAATACTACTTTTTCGGATTTTGAAAAACCTATAAAAAGAGAATTACACCACGGGTCTCACTGAAGGGGAAAGGGGCTTTGAACAAACCAAGGAATGTTATCTTACCGAGGTCATTCCATTTTTCAAAACACTTAAAGAGCATTTTGAGGGTATTCAAAAGGCTCTCACTAAAGAAATCAAAGAAATGAAAGAAATTTTTGAAGAACTGGAAGCTGAGGTTGACCAAAATGTTGTGAATAGGAAGTATGATGCGATTGAGCGGAAAAATCTTCTAATCGCAAATGACAATCTAATTGTTGATTGTTTTCCAAAGAAGTGTTTTATATTGCAACAAATTTTGAGCTTATTGTCTCTAGATTCACTAAAATACATGATGCCCACCTAATCTGTTGTTCAAAGCAAGTTGTTGAAAATTGAATTTTGAAGCAGAGCTTTCTAAATTAAATGATAAGATTCAAAAGGATGATCATAAAATATGAATTAGTAAACACGTTTTACAACCTTAAGGTAATAAATTAAATTTACAGTTTAAAGTATCAACACCTTAAGAAACGTTTTCGTAAAACAAACATTACATCTTACCCGGGCTCTCGGGATGCTCTCTTTTTGATCAGTCTTTTAATTCGAAAAATGAAAGCTTTCCATTCAAGGAGTAAAGGACAATGCCATAGAATGCAAATCTCTCAATTAAAGGAGACCCGTAGTGAAGCAGACTGTACTCTTGATTTCAGGGCCTTAGATTTTCAGATCACTCAATTAACTAAAAAAATCACCGTTCTTCAAGAACAAAATGAGCTTTTTAGGGCCGAGAATGCAAAAATTAAGCAGCATTACAAGGAATTGTATGATTCTATTAAGATCACGCGTACTAAACATATCGAACAAACAACTGCCCTGTTAACTAAAAATGAGAATCTGAAAGCCCAAATACATAAAAATATGAAATGCATCACTATAAATTCTGTAAAACCAACAGTTCTTGCACCTGGTAGGTATGCGATCGATGTTGAACCAATCCCCCCCTTCGCAATAGGAACAATAGGGAAGTTCATCTAGATTATCTCAAACATCTTAAGGAAAGTGTAGAAATCCTTCGCTAGATAGTAGAGGAAGCTAAGGTTGAAAGACCATTAGATAGATCACTTGCATCTGCTTGCCTTTACACTAAACACTCTCAGGAACTATTAGAATATGTGATTGGCACTTGTCCGAAAGACTTCAATAAACGAGATAAGAAGTATGCTTCTACCCTTTTAACTAGGAAAAAACAAGTTACTTTTGAGGACCAATGTGAAACATCAAATAATAACACACACAAACATGTAGAGAAACTGAACATTCAGAAGACTAATGTCCTTGTGATTCCTCCTACAGGAGTAAACAGTTGCACTGACGCTAGCGGATCAAAGCCTAGGAGCAATACCAAGAAAAATAGGATCTCGCCGGCTAAAAGTGTCAACAAGAAGAAAGTAGAAGAACACCCTAGGACCAAAAAGTATAGTTTGAAAAACACGAATCGTGTTGATTCTAGTATTAGCTCTAAGCGTATTATAATAAATTCGAATTCTCATTCTGTTTGCAAGACATGTAACAAATGCTTAATTTATGCAAATCATGATATGTGTGTGATTAATTATTTTCACTTTCTGAATGTATCCCCCTCTGTTAAAAATGTTGTGCGCAAAGTTAAGAAATTTTGGAAACCTAAGCAAGTTAAGCAAGTGTGGAAAGAAACAGGAAAAGTGCTTACCAATGTTGGTTATCAATGGAAGCCCACGGGAAGAATATTTACTTTAGGAGCACAGTACCCTTTAACTAGGCTCACTCAATCCAATGTTCTGCCTGTACAGCAAACTGAAAACGTTAGTACTAGTAAAACTGTAATAACTAAGAAATTAAGTAACACCTCTCAGAAACCATTAACTAGTTACCAACGTAGAAACAAACAATACATGGAAATTCCCACCCTAACTATGAATCAGGCAATTGATACGTCTATGCAAACTGATGTTACTTATGCTAACCAACAGGACCCCAACAAAAATTGGGGATCCAACTTTCCAAACTCTCCATCTTTGTCTGTTTTCAAATGCAGGTCCTATAGATCGTCCTTTGGTATTTGGACTCAGGCTGCTCAAAACATATGACGGGGGATTACTCACGGCTCAGGAATTTTGTGAAAAAGTTCATCAGGACAGTTAGATTCAGGAATGACCACTTTGGTGCAATTATTGGTTATGGAGATTACGTGATTGGTAACAGTGTGATCTCCTGGGTATACTATGTGGAAGGACTGAGACATAATATGTTTTCTGTCGGACAATTTGGTGATTTTGATCTTGAAGTTGCATTCAGGAAGCATTCATGTTATGTTTGAGATACAGATGGTGTTAAATTAATTAAAGGTTCTCGTGGTTTTAATTTGTACACTATCTCGGTTGAAGACATGATAAAGTCCTCCCCAATCTGCTTGTTGTCCAAAGCCTCCAAGAACAAATCATGGTTATGGCATCATCGTTTAAACCACTTAAACTTCATTATAATCAATGACCTTGCAAGAAAGGACTTAGTAAGAGGCTTACCTAGATGGAAGTTTAAGAAAGATCATCTTTGCTTCGCATGTCAACTAGGAAAGAGCAAAAAGCATACACACACACCTATATTTCTGACGCCTAGATAGATTTCAGGGCTTCTACCGAATCCGGTCCCTGTAGCACCTTATGTACCCCCCACAAATAAAGAGCTGGAGATATTATTCTAACCGACGTTCGATGAATACCTAGAACCTCCTCGTGTTGAAAGACGGGTTTCTTCTGCTACAGCAGTTCAGGTTCCTGTCATTTTAGCCGGTACACATTCTTCTACTACCATTGATCATGATGCACCTTCTCCAAGTCATTCACCGTCATCTTCAGAATTACAACCTCATATCTCACATCAAGGTGTTGCAGCTGGATCTACTATCATTGAAGACAATCCTTTTGCTCATGATGACAACGATCCCTTCATAAACGTGTTTGCTCTGGAACCTAGTTCTGAGGCATCATCATCTGGGGATGCTAGTTCAGCTGAATCCACTCATGTTACTCAACCACATCATCATCTCGGGAAATGGAGCAAGGATCACCCATTTGACAATGTCATTGGCAATCCCTCTCGACCGGTATCCACCAGAAAACAATTTGCAACCGATGCCTTATAGTGCTTGTACAACTCTGTATTGTCAAAAGTTGAACCAAAGAACTTCAAATCTGCAGTGACTGAAGATTGCTGGTTTCAAGCCATGCAAGACGAGATTCACGAATTTGATCGACTTTAAGTATGGGAATTAGTACCACGACCAGACTGTGTCATGATTATATCTCTCAAGTGAATTTACAAAGTTAAGCTTGATAAGTACGGTGATGTTCTAAAAAACAAGGCTAGGTTGGTTGCCAAGGGATATCGCCAAGAGGAGGGTATTTATTTCGAGGAATCATTTACACTGGTTGCACGCATTGAGGCTATAAGAATCTTCATCGCCAATGCCGCCAGTAAGAACATGACCATCTACCAGATGGATGTCAAGACAACATTCCTGAATAGCGAATTGAAGGAAGAAGTCTACGTTAGTCAACCAGAGGGTTTTGTTGATCCAGATCATCCGACACATGTTTATCGTCTGAAGAAGGCTCTGTATGGTAAAGCAAGCCCCTCGGGCATGGTATGATACCTTGTCATGATTTCTTCTAGACAACAAATTTTCACATCTCTCTAAGGGTGCAGTTGATCCGACACTATTTACTCGAAAAACAGGCAAACATATTCTTCTTGTTCAAATATATGTAGATGATATCATTTTTGCCTCGACCGACCCTAAAGCATGTGAAATATTTTCCTATGTAGGATGAGCTCTAAATTTCAAAGTCAATGACGGGCCAAATGTCTTTTTTCATAGGCTTAAAGATTCTCAAAAATCCGCAGAGTCATTTTCATTAATCAATCAAAATTATGCTCTTGAAATATTAAAGAAATTTGGGAATGTATTCGTGTGAACCCGTGATAACACCCATGGTGATTGACTCAAACTAGATGAGGACCCCCTTAGGGGATTCCATTGGCAATTCCGATTTCGTATATGGTCAGGGTGCTCCCTCAGAACTCACTAGCACAGCAGACCCGACCTTGTATTCACAGTATGCATGTGTGCTAGGTAAGCAGGCTTCGCCTACCAAAAAGCACCTTAAAGCACTTAAACGGTCTTTGGTATCTCAGAGGAACCATTAATTGGGGACTTTGGTATCTGAAAGACACCGCTATGGTACTAACGGCTAATGCAGATGCGGACACATGGTAAGGGTGTCCAAGACACACGAAGAAGTACGTCAGGAAGTGCTCAGTTCCTTGGAGATAAACTAGTCAGCTGGTCATCAAAGAAACAGAAGAGTATTGTGGTCTCTACAACAGAGGCTGAATATATTGCCATGTCTGGATGTTGTGCTCAGATACTTTGGATGAGATCACAGCTTACAGACTACGGCTTTGTTTTCAATAAGATTCCCTTGTATTGTGACAATCGCAGTGCTATTGCTCTCTGCTGCAATAATGTCCAGCACTCCCAGTCCAAGCACATTGACATACGACAGCATTTTATAAGAGAGCAAGTTGAGAAAGGCATGGGTGAAAATGTACTCGTGACGATGATTATCAGCTCGCCTGATAATTCACCAAAGCATATACCAAAGAGGCGGTTCGAATTTCTCCTCCCGTCATCTTGTATGATAGTAAGTCTCGCGAAAACTCTTAAACATCTTCAGGAAGGAGAAGAGGAGTCAAAGATGGTCCTCCTATATCCTATGTAAATATGTATATAGCTAAAATCTAAAAAGAAAATACAAAAATATAAAACCTATAAAAACCATAAAATTCAAAAAATAGAAAATACCAAAAATAGTTTTTCAAGACATGTCTTCCTGATATCGATAACATTTACGAACCTAGAAATGTCATTCAACAATGACACAGGTATTTAAATGAAGCTCGAACAGAAGTTCAAAATTTTCAAAACATGTCTAAATGGCTTGCAGTTATTTCAGACTGCAACCCGTTTTTCAAATTGAGGAAAGCATGTCGCCAAAAAGACGGCTGTTCCTGACAACGGGTGATTAAGTTCTCCCGGGCATGGATTACTTCATATCCGTGCACCCTCGATCTAATGTACGTTTCAGTGCATTATTTCTTGATATAGAAGAGAAGTCTTCTTTCTTTAACCAAATAATTTTTCGTCTATGATTCTTCATAAACTTATTTGTGTTACCAACGGTGGAAAAGTGTTGTTTGAAAATCAATCAGACTTGAACTTTTCAAAATTTGACACTCAATCAACGACTACAGCTCTTTAAATAGAAAACGGGTCATTGATTGAGGGGGAGAGTGTTTTTCAAATTTACGACATCTAACGGGCATTTTAATTCATCAAATAATTAATTGATAAAAGGTTCTTGTATCTAACGGGGTTACATTTTGAAGAGGAGTTAAATTTATTTTATCTCAAACGGCCAAATATGTCAATAACTTGTGAGTTTACAATCTTATGTGATATTTGCTAAATGTTTCTTAGGCTTGTATAACTATAAGGACCATTTGTGCCATTTCTGAGACTTGTACTAACCCTATTAACAGTCTAAACCTGAAAGAAAATGTTTGCAAAAGTGTAGGGATCAAATCTGCCAAGATATGTAACTATTGAGAGTATAAATAGGCTTAGCGAGTTAAGATTGGTCAAACCTTCAATTTCTCTGGTCAAACTTCTCTCTAAAAAATCTCATACGCAACTCGCTGGTTTGAACCTTCATTTGATTCTTGATTTCTGTGGTTATTCTTGCTAAGGTACCTATCATATAATGTTCTATATCATGTTAACACCATATATCTAGAACATGGCTGCCTTAATCACACTAAATAGCTCAAAATCAATGATTTCGACTTGTCTTATCATCTAAATCTTCATTGGTGTTTGGAATGATATTCTGATTGCTGGGTTAGGCTTAGAATGCATGAATGATGCCTCGTTAATGTTGTCTATTGATATCCCCTATTGTTATCTTGTAATTGTTGTGATTGTCGTGGTATGCCTTGACTTTTATTAGTCAAAGACTCCTGATTGTTGTTGTTTGATGTTTCTGTATGATGCTAAGTGGTTGATAATGTAGTCTAAGCGTTTATTCATGTGCCTTTGTGATCATCCTTGCTAGTTCGTAATTTTAGGTCTTAGCGAATTGTCTTGTGCTATGTAGCGAGTTTGAATTAACGCTATGAACGGTAAAAAGTGGTAAGTTTCTCTGGTAGCGAGTTAATGTTGTGGCTTAGCAGCGAGTTGGAATGCATGATAGCGAGTTATGAATATTATATTATCATGAACAGTCAAATCGCTAATCTGTAGCGAGTTGATGAAGATTTATATTTGTATTAAAATATTCAACTCGCCATTTCAAATTTTCTAAATTTAATAGCGAGTTAATATTTTATTAAGAATATTCATAGCGAGTTGCCTTTAGCGAGTTATCATTGGCGAATTGAATAATCTCTATTATTTAACTGTGTGCAGGTAACTCGCTACTTCTCAGCAAGTTAAAGAAAATTGTAGTTATTATAATAATTAACAATCTATTTCAAAATTTTCCAATTTGGTAGCGAGTTAAGTGTTTATAATATCATGACTTAGCGAGTTAGGTGTAGCGATTTGAGGATCATTCTTTGAATCATTAGCCGATTTTGTCACTAGAATTGGTTTATGCTATTTGTCCAAATATCTTTGGTCAACTTATTCCAAGGTGACATCACTATAGAGCACTTGCTCCCATCTAACCTCACATATTTATTATTCCCTGCTGTTTGGAATCGACATGTGCAATATATTATGGCTGAGCTTGAAAACATTCCTGTGAATGAATGCTCCCGTGGAACAACTCCCCTGCTGTCAACACCTACCGACAAGAACAAATGATTAGATATTACCTTTAAGCAAGTGGGTGCCCATCGGCAAAAGCAACTGCGTACTCGATGTTCATAAGCCTCAGAGGAATCCTATCTTCCCGATTGATGTGGCCCTTATAACACCTCGTAATTTTTTAGTCATTTGTCATGACATTATGAAATTTCATAACTTATTTTAGGGTTTTTACGCTTTGCTCTAAACCGTTAAACGTTAAGTTAAATCGCGTAAACTGAAAATAATCATACAATGTAAACGGGCATTAAACGATTAAATGTTTGTATCAAGCAAGTGTTATATGATTATTATGAGGATAATTAATGACTTTGTTTATCTTATTTTTATTGGCTACGTAAAATGCTTACGTTTCATAATAAAATGCGTTTAGGCATACCCGGAAGTTCTAAAACCTAACTACGCCTAAACGAATACCCACGATTATACCCAATACCCAAAATAATTAAAATAACATCACATATACATGCATATTGCCGAAATTCTAAGGATGAGACCAAGAGTTATCAAGTTGTAAATAATATCTAGATATTTACATAAAGTAACTCTTACACCTTTTACCAACTTGACTAGTTAAACTAAACTAGGGTTAGAAAGTAACCATGGTTTATGATAGGGAGATATTTATACTAAAATAAGCATGCATGCATGAGAAATTGTTTACATACTTTATACTTAAACAAAATTTCAAATTTCCTTTCACTCTTTCTACACCAAAACCCACCGCAAAAAATAAACTAACATTAAGCCCCCAAACAAAATCCATCACATGATTTTCTAAGATATACAAGCCCTATACACAACATACGTAAGGTATTCAAAAGAGTTTGCAAGCTTTGGTTCAAGCATTTTCAAGTAATAAGAAGAAAAGGAAAGTTAGGTTTTGGAAACCAATCTAGGGTTATAAGCTTGAAAGCATGATTTAATCTAAACACGGTTTAGAACTTATATCTCACTCTTACATCATTATAAGGTTTTCTTAATCCTTCATAACTTTATTTCTTATAAATTTTATGTGTTACATGGTTAAAATATAAGACCATATATACCATACTACTTTCTAATATGTAAACATGAGTTATTATTTATGTTATGATTTTATTTCACTTAATACCTTAATGTCATATGGTCCTATAATATCATGGAAAAGTAAAATAAAAGTATGGTTAACATTTGATTAAGTTAAACATGTTTAGGTAAATTAGGGTTTTATAAAGGTCTTCTTAAACTTCCACATGTGAAAAAAATGAAAGTAAAAGGGATAAACTTGTTACATGAATTTTACAAGACAGGGATGATATTGAACCTTATTATAAGTACCGGACATATGTAAAATATGGTTAAAAAGTTTTTTGTATAATTAAAACACTAACTTAATTAATACCTAAAACAAGGTTTTATAAAGAAACAAATATTAAATACTTAGGGGCTGTCCAAATACGAATTTTGGACAGTAGGTAATGATATAAATGAATAAAATTAATACATCTCGTGGAACGATTCCATTATAATAAGAAACTTGAAAAACCATCTATAACGAAAAAAGATCGTTAAAAAAACTAGTTTAACAGACTATAAAATAACTTTTTATAAAACTATTTTTATAAAAAGTTACTATTCATGGCAGTAGGTTTGAGTTTAAAACCTTAAAAAAATATGATATAGAACTTTTGATTACGAGATCGTACACGCAAGAATCGTTCAAAACGGAACTATAACGAGTAAATTACGGCATTTTCGATAATTAAAGTTTATAAAAGTAATTTTATAAACTATGAACAGTAAAAAGCACTATTTCATCAGTCATTATTTTATAAAATATAATAAATCTTTAATAACGAAACGTACTCGGAAGGAATCACTAAAATCGGAGGTAAAACGAGAAGTTTATCGCGATTACAAGTTACCTAAATAAAACCTATAAAACGACAAATGAGCTGTTGTGAACAGTAATTTTACTATTCATCACAGAATTTTAAAAACTTTAAAATGTAATATTTTGATCGCTCGTCTTACTACGAAGACGTGGACGTAAGAAACGCGAGCAACAGGCTTGAAACGACCAAACTAGGTCATTTTTACGAAAAGTATATTTAATAAACGTTGTCACTTTATAAATTAATTTTACTAAAAAACATTAGTCGGTGATATATGCTATATAGAATAATTGAGTGGTTATCAAAGTGCTATATTACTAGGGAGTGATTTCATAATTGAGGCCTCTTCGGATTCGGATGGCGTATCGATGAGTTGTTTATAACTATTTAAAGTGCCTAGCTCCTCAAACGTTTACTAACAATGACCTCTGGATTATGATAGCCCGAACCATGATACGATATTTTCCATCAAGTAATAAACAAAACAAATATTTACATTAAACTTTATGAAATAAAGTTTTGGAATATCAACGATCAAACTAAGACTTGACATATTACCTCAGGTTGCGTGACAAAGCCGTTTAACATTATCTGAGTCACTTTTGACATCAAGATCAGATTTCCCTGAACTAAGGTGAGTTCATAGTCCCAGCCATTACACGTTTTATCTAATCGTCGTGGGGATATACATGCTATAACCATGAATACAAGTGTTTTTCCAACTGTATGTTATCCTGATATATTATTGCCTAAGTTTGCCTTTACTGCCAATATTTCTTAATCATGAACCATTAGTCACTTGCGAGTGAACGCGAATATTGTGGATAGATCTATTGGGGGTGACGACTCTCGTTGATGTACCTATACTTTTGGTAACCAAAAACGCAAACTAATATTTGATAACAATGGGTAACCTTTGGTAAAGTTACCTTTCATGAGAACTTAGGTTCCTCCCTAATGTCACTGCGGTGATTTCATGTTAACGTGTTGGTATCATGAGCTTAGATGCAATAATATTGTTTTCTATGATAATTGTAAATGCAATAACAATATAACAGACTATATGTGTATTAACAACAGATTAACCACAATTGAACTTGTATCCAACTATTACATTACAAATACTGTGAATTTCACTCAACCGTTGTGTTAACTCTTTTAAGCATGTTTATCTCAGGTAATTAAGCAATCTATAGCACGGAGTGGCATTGGACATGAGGACGTCCAAACTTGTTGTCATTCAAACTTTATGTTTTCAATGTATCTTTGGGACCTCTTTTGTAAAACTCTGATATAATAATGAATGATAACTAAATTTTTCCAAAATGTTCCTTTGCTATTTATTTTATATGATTATAGGTATTATTAGGTTCATTCTGAATTCATTTAACCACCAAACTTATTAGTCCTTCGCATCTTCACCTCTCTTTTGTCAAATATCTTGGAGGTGGTTACAGTAATCAGACTAACACAACCAAGTGACCCATTTTATGCCCATACAGATATAACACATCTCATCATGCTCTTTGTATCGTTTCCAGAAAGACGACACTCCTGAGAGACCCAAGTCCTACATTACGGGCTCCGAAGACCCAATAGAACTTTGTGCCTCAAAATGTGGGAGCCATCCTCAACATTAAAGCAATAGGAGTGTTGGTACAGAGAGACATATCAACTGCACTTCTACGACTCCCTCGCAATTAAGTATAATTGAAATTCATGTCCAAAGTCCTTTTAAGTCCTATTCCTTTTGCTTTTTCTAAGCTCAGGTTTTGGTTGCTGAACAACCTCTTCAGCGACCTCTTGAGGGACCACTAAACCACCAATGTCTTCAGTTTCATTTGGAATCCTGAGACTTAGTCTAGGGACTGAAGAGAATCTATTCTAATCAAATATAGCATCCATTGATTCAATTATTGAGTTAACTGAAATTGATTCATTAGGTTCAATAACATAGAACCTAAAAGCCTTAGATTGCTCAGCATATCTAACAAAGATGCATTTTATGTCTCTTTCACCCAAAATTTTTAGCTTTGGATCAGGGAGTTTTACAACTGCCCTACAATCCCAGACCCTGAGGTTGTTCAGGTTTGGTTTCTTTTTAGTCGAGAGTTCATAAGGGTAATCATGTTCCTTTTATTGGAAACCCTATTTAATAAATAGCAAGCTGTTAACATAGCGTTAACCCAGAACCCTTGACTCAGTCCTGAGTAGGAGAACATGAAATTAACCATTTCTTTCAGTACTCTATTTTTCCTTTTAGATATACCATTTTATTGTGGAGTATAAGAAGGAATCGTTTTATGGATAATACCAACAGACTAAAAATACAGAGTATCCATGTACTCACCTCCCCTATCAGTCTTGAATCTTTTAATCAGGGACCCTTGTTGTAATTCAACTTCAGTTTTGAATACTTTGAATTTATCTAATGCTTCATCCTTTGATTGTAATAAATAAACATAACAAAACCTAAAAGCATCATCAATAAATGTCACAAAGTATTTTTTATTCCCCAGTGAAGGAGTAGCATGCAGATCACATAAATCATTGTGGATCAGCTCCAAAACTTCAGTTTTACGTTTTACATTTTGAAATGGTTTCTTAGTTATTTTGTTCAGCATGCAAGTCTTACACTTTTCAGTGTCCATATTAAAAGCTGAGATTAAACCATCCTTAGACATATCTTGCATCATCTTAAAGTGAACATGGCCCAGTCTAGCATGCCATAAGATTGAATCATTCAGTTTAAAGGTTGACATAAAGGCTGAAGCAATATTATCATTAACAATATTAAGCCTGGACATTTGATTACTCAAATAAACAAAACCAATAAACACGCCATGTTTGGATAAAACAAATTTATTAGATTCATTCACTTGTTTATAACCACAATTACTCAAAACACTACTAGAAACTAAATTCTTCCTTATATTAGGAGCATGCAAAACATTAAACAACGATACAATCTTTCCAGAACAAAACTTAAGATCTACACAACCACGTCCATGCACCAGGGCTGTTGACTCATTTCCCATGTGAAGAATAGATCCATCATTCAGTGACTCATAGGTCTTGAACCAACATCTATCTTTACACACATGAACTGTTGCTCCTGAGTCAACCCACCACGCAACATCATCATCCTGCACAAAGTAAGCTTCAGATACATATGTAACATAATAAACCTGAAAAGATTTATTAAACATATTCTGACCTTTCGGCGAGTTGGTAGAACCATCAACTGAATCATTTATGCCTGAACCATTGACTTTGTTGCCAACTTTTCCACCTTTGCAATCCTTTTCCAAGTGTCCAGGTTTCTCACACTTTCAAAAAGTCTTTGGTGTTATCATGATGCTTACGTTTACCCTTGTTGTCATTGTACCTAGAGGAGTTCGTTATGCTTCACTATATTGACAACTGAAGGACCAACAACATTGTTGCATTTTGGCTTGTCACTATCTTGCATCTTGAGGGACTCCTCAATACGCAGATGACTGCAACTCAACAAGAGTTAATTCCTCCTTCAAATGTTTCAA
>BQNB010012857.1:19133-78313 GCA_026074375.1 Tanacetum coccineum
AACCATTACACATTCTTCCTTTAACCGAATTGCATACCTTTTTACCCAGAACCAATACAAAAGACCTTGACACTTAACAATAACATTTAGAAACCATTTCATGTTACTTTGGAACTAAATATAAGTTAATTAAGTTCGTAAGATGATGTTTATGTAGATCTGAGTGTATTCTTCACGCTGTGTTGTTAGTTATTACAGTCACTATACTATGATATCTTCTTTGTTCTTTAAGGATGAGCATATGTCAGCGCATAAGGTCAAATAGAGTAGAGGATGATTCTTTGAGATTAACGAGACAAAGTCACAAGATAATGGACACAAACGCAACAGAATGATATGAAAATGATAGCTACAAACTTAGAAATATCTATGGGTGTATGACGTTAGGCAAGTGAATCACATCATGTACATTGTTCTAATTTTTGACCGTTAGCCAACGGCTATATTTTACGCATGAAAATACTTTTTATTGATATTAATTGTAAAAAAACTGGAAATGACAAAACGATATAACCGTTGGATAATGGTTTGGTGATAAATGTATTTTACATACATTGAAGTGCATACTGAATATAATCTACCAATTTTGAAATGCATATACTTAATGTTTTAAGTAGAACAATATAAGATCTGTAGTTCATGTGGCGAAATGGTCAAATAAGGAGCTGGAACGTGCGGTTGATTCAACCCTCTCTCTCGAAAATTCGTCAACAGGTAACCAAAATGTCCACTTAGAGGTACACATTCAACAATTAGAAATAAGTAAATGCTCCTTGAAGATGCGCATGCTTATCTACTATTAGTGTATGAAACTCGCTCTTTTTTTCATTTATTTGAATGTTGCAGGATGTCAAATACCAAAAGGTTATTTCAACATCTAAGTCTTTTTATCGATTTAAAAATTTATTGTGTTAACTGTTTGTTGTTTTATCATGCTAATACCAATGTAGATAAGTGTAATTTCTTTTTCCTTTTTGATGTTGTTTTTACCGAACCACTGTGTTTAGCCACTCGGAAACAATTGTGGTGTGTGGAAACTCAGCCGACATGGGATCGTGCAAAATTTGTTGCTGGATGGTCTTAATGCAGGAAGGGTGATTGACGGTTTTCCTTTTGTTTACAGGTTCACCCGAGACGGCAAAAAGGGTACAATCGTCATTGGATGCCCGAGCTTAAAAGGTGCCTGAAGCACCACCTTCGAACCTGCCACAGTCAGTACACTTTTATTTATATATTTGTTAGCTTCCGTTAATGATATAGGACAAATTTTAATAGACGTCCTTGGCAGGAGTATATTGTCAGGAGCATATGGGAAACACACGGCACCGCCAAAGCTAGAATCTAAATGCAACTGCGTAATTATGTGAGAGAGAACGTGTTTAAGTATTAAGCATGATCCTTATTTTTAATATTTTGGATTTGATGTTGTATGTATTTGTGTGGTGAGAATCAAGATGCCGGGAGAGACATACTATCCCTTGTGTAGAGAATGATGTTGTGAAACAAAAGCACAATATAGCAGTAAGCTGCATTAGAGTCAGAGTGCGGTGATTCGTTAGCATATATGGGAGAAAAGTGAAAGAAAGGCTTCTATCTACTATGTTGTTAACTTAAGATTATTAGTTACTTTGTAATTATATTCTGTTTTTACCTATAGCTTTGTCTATTTTGATTTACAAAGGCCGTTAGTTAAATCTTGCCTTAAATCTTTCAAAAGGAACTCTACAAGTATAAATTTAACAATGATTCACATAAGTAATAATCAGATTTTTCCTAAAGACCAAGCCCGGTGCAACGCACGGGTGTATCCCAGCCTCGTAATTGTATAGTTTTTTTCAAAGTCAATACATAATACATATTAATACGTTTACACTATTTGTGAACACAATAAATTGTTGGTTCGTCTTCACAGGTTTCATTTGAAGCCAATTGCATTTCATGACTCGTTTAACATTAACCATCTTATTTGTGTGCGAGTGACAAGTTTTGTAGAGAATAAGAATAACACAAATGTAGACTTCTAAGTAAATATATAAAAGGACTTGTTTTACATTGACTCGATCCTAACTATTTATAATATGAGAAACGTCACAACCTTACAATGTCAACCATTGTGATGTTTCACATATAACCGTTTATAACTGCCAACCATATTAACTGACAAATAAAGGCTTGTTTGGGTTAACGTCTTGATCCAAACATTACATGTGCCTTTTGACCCAATTCGACCCATACTTTAATAAAACATAATAAGTAAACTATCTATCAAGCATTACAAGCATTAACTGGTTCACATATTGTGAGACACAGTAAAGTACACTGCAAATTTTGACAAATTTTATCTCTTGTAGCGTGTGCCATAAAACAGGGATGCTTTATAGAACGAAGAGGATCCCGCTTCATATACTAATGGCAACTTTTAATTACAATTCCCTTAATTTTGAAGATAAATGATTTGGGATTTGCATCTTTATGCCGCTAAGTGATCTATATGACCCTAATAAAGGCTACCTGGTGAACGACACATGCTATATTGAAGCTGATGTTGCTGTACGTAACGTGACTGATAAATGGTCATAAGGCTCGAAGCCAGAGATACCGGCTTTGTTGGACTTAAGAACCAAAGAGCTACGCGCTGCATGAATTCTCTTCTAAAGACCGACTTCGGACGTCATTAACATCAGTCATATTATGCAAAGGCATTGTATAATAACGAGACTTCACAGTAACATCAATGGTGCAGTCTTCACTTTCATTTTTGTTCAAGTAGTCAATGTATCAACATAATGTAAGTTGTAATCTTGATGATTCTTCTTGATTCAAATCAATAAAATGTTCATTTTTGCCAAATAAAATTGATGCAAGTGTTGGAGCAACAGCACAAAAGATTTTTTTTTGATTTTTTTGTTCACATAGAGCCATGTTTTTTATAGAAAACCGGGCTCTATTACTTGTAATAGAGCCCGTTCTCAAAACCGGGCTCTATTTGCTTTTCAAATACCCTTTGAGCCCCTCTCCAAAACCGAGATCTATGCCCTTTTTCAACAGGGCTCTATGTCTCTTTTTGTAGTAGTGTACCATTTCTAACTAACAATAAAACATAAAATATAAAACTACAATATATTCATGCAAGTCAAGCCATGCATACGTGAACCATAGATAACCTTTCTTCTGTGAAAACAATTTGATCCTGCGTAGAATGTCCCTTGAATTGCGGCTATTCCATTTGAAAGATACTGATTCAAAGAAAAATATATTGTCAAAAACAAATGCTGTATTAGAATTAGACGCACGAAATATCAAAAGTTTAAACATATACACAGATAATAATTAGCGAGTTGATTCCCAAAAGGGTCATCCTTCAATGTGTTGTAAAAAGCTTGAGGGAACTGGATAAAACCACAATCTTCTTCATTCTTGATACCAAAATACATACACATTGCATGAAGAAAAACTTGTGGATTGTTTGCAAACATATCGCAATCTACATTCAGCATCAGGGGTGCATTTGTCATTACTCCCGAGACTCTAGCCTGCTCATCATAAAAGTGTCACGATCATCATTTTTTAGTTTGTCATTAATTATAATTGTTAGGATTAATGTTTTCTTAACTTAGTACCGACAGTACAATAGTTAGTACCGACAGTTATACTTAGTACCGACAGTACAAAGTGTTAGTACTGCTGGTTAGTTAGTACCGTTAGTAGTAAAATAGTTAGTACCGTTTAGAAGATATTTAAAAGATATTTGTGAGATATTTGTCAGAAAGTCATGTAAGACTTTTAGGGTTATCCTTGATCTATAAAAGGATAACTATTGACATAGTTAGAACATATATGAAATAGACGATTACAAATCACACATCATATCATAGTTAGCAATCTGTAACTCTCAAGAACATTTCAACAAAGTTGTTATTCAGTTAATCATTATTCTTCTTAGTACTTGTGTTAAGATTCCGCATTAACATATTGTATTCAAGTCATTGTTTCTACATAGTCAGTTGTATTTATACATCTAGGCTATCATCCTTTATAGGCTGCAAAGATCCATTCATTTACTACACTTGTCTGGGTTTGCCCAACGGCGTTGGTCCGGCGTTGGCGGCCAACCCCCAGCGCGATTGGGGTGGCTTTTATTAATTTTTTTTTCATTTTACCCCTTAAAACGGTTTGTTTATATTTTACCCTTTCCCTCCCCAATTTTGAAAAGTTTCATTTTACCCTACAACGGCTAGTTTTTTTTTTTTTTAAATTAAAATTTTTTCAATTTACCCCCCTGAAACGGCTGAATTTAAAAAAAAAAAATATTTTACCCCCCTCACTCAACTCACTATATATACAACACATTACCAAATACAAATTCACCACTCTTCAAATACAAATATACATCTTTTTAGCAATCACAAAAAATGTCTGAAATTCCCAACAACGGTTTTATGAATCTCCTCAACGCGTCGATGACGCCGGAACAGTTTCAACAATACCAACAAGAACAACAACAAGCTTTTTTCCGATGGCAACAATCACAAGTCCTAAACCGTGAATTCCAAGATCTACAACAAAACCCACCATCATTCAACTCAGAAACTTCCCAATCACTCACTCAACCTCAACAAGTCGATTCGCCAAAAAAAGGCGGTCGCAAGAAAACAAAAGCAAAAAGGGGAAAAAATGTTGAAGACGAGCCCCAAGAGCCGGTAGCAGTGGGCCGTTGGCTACCGGTCGAAGAAGAATTGCTTGCAACATGTTACGTGGCCGTTTCGGAAGATAATAATGTCGGAAGGTCACAAAAGCATGAAACGTTTTGGTATTGGGTTTTGGAACAGTTCAAATTCCGACAATTTTTTTAAAAACATACAAAGGATATGTTGACTAGCAAATGGCATACGTTGAATGCCAATTGCCAAAAGTTCAACGCCGCGTACAAACGGGCCAAACGTTTGGGGAAAAGTGGCGAAAACGATGTGGATTATTTGAAACGGGCTCAAAGTATTTACCGTGACGAGGCGTTTTCTCAAGAAGATGCTTGGGCCGTTTTGAGATTCCACCCGAAATGGGAAGTCAGCCCGAACAAGTGACTTAACCGGAGACGTCCCCGGGGCTACCCAAGAGGATCTATTCGGTCACGATGCACGACCACGTCCGGCCGGCAAACCACGGCCCGCCAAGAAAACCAAATCCGACGCCACGGCGAGCACCGGTGGAAGTAGCGCGTCAACCCAATTCGGGGATTAATGGAGGCAGGACATCGTCGAAATGGGAAGCCGCAGAAGAGGCTTTCGAAACTCAAGCGAAAAAACCGCACACTAATGCGGTTGGTGAGGAGTTGAGGTTCTAGCTACTACATCAAGGATTTGGACGACGACGACAGCCTATTGGATCAAGTTAAGCAAAAAAAATTAATCCAAAAAAAAATGATAAATGATTTTGGGCGACAGGACACGAAGACGATAGTTTTTTATTTCGTAATTTATTTTTAATATCATAATGTGTTTTTTTTTATGTAAGTTTGTATGTGTTAATTATGATAGAAATGGTTAGTTCGTTAAAATAATGAAATAATAGTTTAGGGGGTTTTTTTATGAAAATAAAGAGGATGAGTGATGTTATATGGTGTTATGATTAGGGGAGTATGTAGGTGTTGGGTGTTCTGCTGATTGGCCGCTGACATGGCAGACAAAAAATAGTGTTATGGTTTAACTACACCTAAGGCTCTAATATATAAAAAGACTACACACCTATACAAATATACCGGATAAATACATATTAACACTAAGGCATTAACTCGTTTATTAAATGACCGTAACCAAGGCTTGAGCTCGTTTAAGCTTAGGTCCTTTCGAGATTTTATAAGCTAAACTCTTTACAACCGAACTCAAGCTAAAAGCATGAGGCTCGAAACGAGCTCAAGCACGAGACTTACTAGATGCGTTCAAGATTTCGCAACCTTGGGCTCGACTTGGCTTTGTTTCTATCTTTATTTGACATTTGACAGTTATACTTTGAACTTTTAGGGTAGTTTAAAATCATGAGTATACGATCTTCACCTTTAAAAGTAGCAAGTTACTTCCGAATTTGTTAACTTGGCTAAATAAGGGCATAAAAAAGTTTTACCAAGTGCCTATTTGTTAGTCAAGGGGGTTAGAATTGGAATTATATGAACTCATCACCAACCGGTTAACTTATTAAACACCAAATCCGATCAATTTTCCGACACCCATCACCGGCGATCAACCACTTTCCGACCAATTAAATAACCATCATCATCATCAATCATTCAATTCCAATCTCATTGAATTGAAACCCTAACCACGTGCTATCCTCGTGTTAGGGTTTCACCTTCCAAAACTAATTAGTAAAAATTTGAGATTATGATGTAAAGAAATTTGGGGGTTTTTTAAATTGAAAAGTGGGTTTTGTTTAATTTTTATTTAATTTCAATACCAAGATTTTATTTTTTTGAAAAAATCAGTAATTAGTGAGAATTTGAGATTATGATGTGAAATTTTTTTTGGTGTTTTTGAAAAAAAAACTGGTTTTAGTTTAATTTTGTGTTTAAATTTTCCAATACCCAGACTTTTATTTTTTTTTGAAAAATCACTAATAAGTGAGAATTGAGATTATGAGATCGAGTTTTCGTACAACCGCTTTCTGCGTATTAACATCACCCCCCCCACTATATTCAACCTATCTTTACTTTCCCTAATTTACACACAAACAACCTCAGACACTTATCCGAGGTTGACTCATCATAGGAGGCATTTAACCCAAACAACAACCTTAAACATTAGTAATACTATCAGTACTAGCACGGATACTTGTAACGGAATAACAGACCATATAGGATACAAAACTAGTTGTGCCTTTCTACTAGCTAACCCGCATTGCGCTAGCGATAGTATGTTTGATTACGTTACCTTTTATTATTGCGATAGTAATGAAAGTGCGTTAGGTGCTGTGCTGTTAGTTTTCTGGCTAGTGGCGTTGTTTTATCTCTTAGGAAACACTGCTGCGGATTACTTTTGTTTGTCGTTAAGGAAAATGTCAGGGTTGTTGAGGCTATCTCCTGCGGTTGCGGGTGTTAGTTTGTTGCCGTTAGGGAATGGGGCGCCCGATGTTTTTGCTAGTGTTGTGAGTTTTGTTGGGAATGGTAATGGGGAGGTGGGGTTGAATAGTGTGTTGGGTGGGGCGGTTTTTGTTACGTGTGTTGTGGTTGGGGTTGTGGCGATTTGTGTAGGTGATCAAGGGGTTAGGATTGATAAGAAGGCGTTTTTGAGGGATGTCGGGTTTTTTATGTTTACGTTGGTGTTTTTGCTTTTGATGCTTTTTGTTGGGAGAGTGAGTTTTGTGGTTGCGGTTATGTTTGTTTCTATATATGTGGTGTACGCGGTTTTTGTTGCGGCGAATGAGATTGTTGAGAAACATGTGCGTAGGTTGAAGATGGATATTCCGCTTAGAGTTGGTAATATATTTTCTCAAGAGGAGGATTCAGTTCAGACGTCTTTGCTTGACGTGGAAACGGAAGATGACGGGTCGCGTAATAGTAATGCGTTACCCGAGTGGATGTGGGCGTCTAATGTTGCGATATATTCTAACCAAATGAAGCTTCAGGAACACGAGAGGCATTTGTGGGGATGGCAGGATGACGGGATTGAAGTGATCCACATGGTCCACGTTTTGGAAGGTATGTTCGTTACTCGAGTTCCCTTTAACGGTTCCTAGAAGGTTAACTATTCCGTTAGTTGAAGAAGAAACATGGTCTAAACCATATGCCGTTGCAAGCGCTTCATTGTCACCACTTCTTATCGCATTCATATGGAACACACAAGACGACTTAAGTTCATTAACTAGGAAACTTGTGTACCTTCTCGGGGCTGTTGTCGGGTTCACCTTTGGAACACTTGCGTTTACGTATACTAGATCAGATCATCCACCTCGTAGGTACTTATTTCCATGGGTTTTAGGCGGGTTTCTTATGAGTATTGTTTGGTTCTACATGATTGCAAACGAGCTTGTTGCGTATTAGTAGGCTTGGTGTGTTTCTTACAAAATAAACCCTCATCTTGTGACTACAGTATTAGCTTGAGGAATATCGATGGGTGATTTAGTATCAAATATCGCATTGGCTTTGGACGGTGGGGATGGTATCCAGATTGCGTTATCAGGATGTTACGCGGGTCCAATGTTTAACACACTCGTTGGTTTGGGGATTTCGTTATTGATTGGATCATGGTCAAAAAAACCCGAGTCATACACTGTTCCGCAAGATACCAGTCTTTACTACACTATGGGGTTTCTTATCTTAGGACTCGTGTGGGCCCTTGTTATACTTTTGAAAAACGATATGCGGGTTAATAGGATGCTTGGAACAGGTCTTGTTGCCCTGTATCTGGTTTTCTTATCAGTACGGTTAGCTGGTGCAACGGGAATCTTACCACTTGCTGGTTTAAGTAAATCATGATCCAAAAACGATTGTAAATTTTGTGGATGAGAATGTTTTATGGGGGGTTTTGAGTCTTTGGACCCGCCAATGGCATCAATGATCACACGAGTCCAGTTTCTCGTGCACAGATGTGAGTGTAGAATGTAAAAATGTCAAAACGCAGGATGATAATATCTTCTGGTGCACAGATGTGAGCTTAGAATGTAGTTAAAATTGCAGGATGATAATGTAATGATCGATTTTCAATTACAAAGTCATGAATTATTTACAGGACATAATTTTGGTGTTTGGTTTTGACATTGCGAGCCGACTAATCCAAAACCGCTTTATCTGATTATTTGCGACTTAATTCAGCTATTTTGAAAGAGCAAAGAACAACTTATTTCAGAAACAGCAATAGGTATATAAGCAATGAAATTCAAAACACGTTCATTCAAACTGCAGAGTGCAGATGGCATAAACTCATAAAGCGTTTCATAAACAAGCAGAGTATAAAGCGTTTTCATGTATGACGTTTTAAATATGTGACGGCACTGATTGAGTGATTTCTTCAGTCAAATACAACTGGTTTTTTTAGTACCAAGGAGTCTTTACAGTGATTGTGGTATTATAGTATCTTATTATGGTTATTGTAAAGTTCAAGTCTGTTTTGAGCTGTTTTAGCATACGCGTAATAGTTAGAATCACGCAACATATCTCGAATCTCATGTGAAACAAGATTGCAAGTGTGTTGAAAATCTTGTAGATGGGTGTAAATGACCCAACCAAAAGAGTGTTGAAAATCTCATGTGAAACTAGATTGCACATAAAAAGGATTCACCAAACACTACACAGCAGTGGCCGATTGAAGATTTATTGATACAGCATGCATATACCAAAAGCACAACAAAGTCTTAAGCGCAAAAAGAAAATTTGTCGAATGACAAGTACTTGAAACGTAAGTACACATTTTTTGCCTGATATAGAAAGTGGCGGCGCGATTATTCGATTAAAATGGTCACTTAACGAACTAGCGTTTGGCTTAATCTATCATGAAGTTGGTAGACCTGTGCTGCTTCAAAATGTCTAACCTTATAGCTCTTCGTGAATGAATATGGTCAGTACCTTGCAAAGTTATAAGTTTCTGATGTTATTTGTGATAAATAAAACAAAAGTATGAATTTATGTCGTCTCCCTTTTATTAGTCTAGTAATATTTGACTGAGCTTTGGTGCTGAATCAAAGGGTTGTTTAGGACTGGTTAATTACCTGAATACTTGAGGGGGTAAGGGGTGTTTTTGTACCGGAATCAAAGGGCGTTTGTGACTGTTTTTGTACGCAAATTAAACGTGTTTGGTACAGTGAAGAAGGGGGGGTCTTTTTTTTGTACCGAACGCATAGTTTCTTTCGTCTGCGAGATGGCAAAATAGAAGTAAGAACATAACTTCTGCTTTCTGAGCATACAATACAGCAGATAAGTAGTTTTATGTTTTGGTGTTGGTTAACCAACAACCGCGTAAACTGATTATTTCGACTTAATTCACTGTTTTTGAAAGACAAAGGGTTCACCTTTGGAACACTTGCGTTTACGTATACTAGATCAGATCATCCACCTCGTAGGTACTTATTTCCATGGGTTTTAGGCGGGTTTCTTATGAGTATTGTTTGGTTCTACATGATTGCAAACGAGCTTGTTGCGTTATTAGTAGGCTTTGGTGTGTTTCTAAGAGTAAACCCCTCAATTCTTGGACTAACAGTATTAGCTTGGGGGAATTCGATGGGTGATTTAGTATCAAATATCGCATTGGCTTTGGACGGTGGGGATGGTATCCAGATTGCGTTATCAGGATGTTACGCGGGTCCAATGTTTAACACACTCGTTGGTTTGGGGATTTCGTTATTGATTGGATCATGGTCAAAAAAACCCGAGTCATACACTGTTCCGCAAGATACCAGTCTTTACTACACTATGGGGTTTCTTATCTTAGGACTCGTGTGGGCCCTTGTTATACTTTTGAAAAACGATATGCGGGTTAATAGGATGCTTGGAACAGGTCTTGTTGCCCTGTATCTGGTTTTCTTATCAGTACGGTTAGCTGGTGCAACGGGAATCTTACCACTTGCTGGTTTAAGTAAATCATGATCCAAAAACGATTGTAAATTTTGTGGATGAGAATGTTTTATGGGCGGTTTTGAGTCTTTGGACCCGCCAATGGCATCAATGATCACACGAGTCCAGTTTCTCGTGCACAGATGTGAGTGTAGAATGTAAAAATGTCAAAACGCAGGATGATAATATCTTCTGGTGCACAGATGTGAGCTTAGAATGTAGTTAAAATTGCAGGATGATAATGTAATGATCGATTTTTAATTACAAAGTCATGAATTATTTACAGGACATAATTTTGGTGTTTGGTTGCCGATATGTTGAATTTTCCTATTTGCCCCATTTTCTCGTCTTTGTATGTATGATCAAATATGAACGTTTTAATGGGATGTTTGGGGTTGCCTTTTGTGAAATATTTTTTTGTTCAAAAATTGAGCAGGTAGCAATATGTTTAGATTGTATTGCTTATTTACACTACGATAAAACAGATATAACTCGGGGGGGGGGTTGAGATTTCATATTAACATAACTTATCTGTTTTGTGTGTTTGGTTATCCAAAACTGCTTTATCTGATTATTTGCGACTGAATTAAGCTGTTTTGAAAGAGCAACGTCCAAGTGTTTATTAAGAGCAACTTATTTCAGAAACGGCTATAAGTATATAAGCATGAAATTCAAAACATGTTCATTCAAACTGCAGAGTGCAGACAGCATAAACTCATAAAGCGTTTCATAACCAAGCAGAGTATAAAGCGTTTTACATGTATGCGACATCGTTTTAGATATGTTGTCTGCACTGATCGAGTGATTTCTTCGGTTTAATACAACTGGTTTTTATAGTACCAAGGAGTATGATTGTGGTATTAAAGTGTCTGATTATGGTTATTGTAAGTTCAAGTCTGTTTTGAGCTGTTTTAGCATACGCCTAGATAGGTTTGAATCAAACGCAACATTCATCGAATCTCATGTGAAACAAGATTGCAAGAGTGTTGAAAATCTTGTAGATGGGTGTAAATGACCCAACCAAAAGAGTGTTGAAAATCTCATGTGAAACTAGATTGCACATAAAAAGGATTCACCAAAACACTTACAGCAGTGGCGATTGAAGAGTTTATTATACAGAGGCATATACCAAAAAGCACAACAAAGTCTTGCGCAAAGGAAATTTGGTCGATGACAAGTACTGTAACGTTAATTACAAATTTTTGCCTGATATAAAAGTGGCGGGCGATTATTCGATTAAAATGGTCACTTAACGAACTAGCTTTGCTTAATGCTCATAGGTGGGTAGACTGGCTATTCATATATTCTAACCTTATAGCTCTTCGTGAATGAATATGGTCAGTACCTTGCAAAGTTATAAGTTTCTGAAGTTATTTGAAATAAATTTAACAAGAGTATGAATTTATGTCGTCTCCCGTTTATTAGTCTAGTAATATTTGACTGAGTCTCGGGGCTGAATTAAAGGGTTGTTTGGGACTGCTGAATTAAGGGGTGTTTAGGACTGTTTTATTACCTGAATACTGGGGTGGTGTTTTTAGAGCTGAGTTTAAGGGGTGTTTATGTACCGGAATAAAAGGGTGTTTGTGACTGTTTTTGTACTCGAATTAAACGGGTGTTTGGTACAGTTGAAGTTAAGGGGTGTTTGGGACCTTTTTTTTTGTACCTGACCCGCATAGTTTCTTCTGCTGAGATGGCCAAAGAAGTAATGAAAACAAACAAATGATTTGAACTTCTGCACAAGACCAATGTTAACAGGCTTGCAGAAGAAAACAAATTTCGTCCACTTGGCTCCTAGTCACACTTTGTTAAACAATTGCACTTTTCTTATACATTGCTTATATTATATATAAAGTTGTATAAAAAGAAATGAGGGAACTGCTCTGAAGAGAATAAATATCTACATGAATGTTTGGTTTAGTTGCTTCTTTTTTTAATATACTCAACCTACATGTTTGGTTTATTTAGTCATTCGGAGGTTTAAATTTTGGAGACGTTATGTGTTTATCTATTATCTAGTTATATAAACAATAAGGTGTTTGGTTTAGGGATTTTTTTGTTAAAAAAAAAGCCGTTTGACCCGAGTCTCTCTTGACCCCTGCCCGTTATGACCCGTTGCATGTAGTTTGCCACCTCTACGAAAAAACTCCCCATATATTGTTCATTTCCTTTTCAAATAGAGTCCAAACCACTGCCTACTCATGAACATTGTAGTAAAATCATAGTGTGTTATCACTCCACTTTCTTTGAAACAACACGGGGTAACTATCATTACTAAGCTGTTCAACTGAAAAAAAACGCTCGAGTCTTCGACTCTATCAAATATAACAAAACAAAATAACCCTGATGGAGAAAGAAGTTTGACACTTTGACCTGAGCATACCAAGGCCTCCAATATATCGTGTTCTTCAAATATTGTGTTCTGGATGAGAATGTTTTATGGGTGGTATTGAGTCTTTTGACCCGTCAATGACATCAATGATCACACGAGTTCAGTTTCTCGTGCACAGATGTGAGTGTAGAATGTAAAAATGTCATAACGTAGGATGATAATGTCTTCTGGTGCTGCACAGATGTGAGCTTAGAATGTAGTTAAAATTGCAGAATGATAATGTAATGATCGGTTTTTTAATTACAAAGTCACAGAACACATTTGCAGAACCGGGACAAATGCAGAACTATTCAAACAGATCTTACCACACTGGGGGCATTCATGTTTCGTGAAGGGAGCACGGTACCGGTTTGTTCTCACATCACAACATGAACACGTATTTTTTACTTTTTCACACTTCACACATACTAAGTTTGTGTTCGGTGGTTGAGCCGTTCTGCATGCATCTTCACATATCTCCCTTGAACAAAGGTGGTCAGAAGCAAGAACATAAGCACGGGAATCTTCACCTTGGCCTGTTGCTGGGCAAGAAAAACAATACCAGAAGATGTTAGATAAAACAACAACAAGAAGAAGAAAAAGAACACGACAATGTTAGACTTAACAATCTACGATGTTTGTGATAATCAAATGTCTTACCACACTGGGGGCATTCACGTTTCGTGAAGAAAGCATTTGTAGTTAATATGTACAAGAAAACACAAAGGAAGAAGCTAATTTTTTCATTGAAAAGAGATCGATATAATAAGAGTGAGATAAAGATGCATGTTTTCATTTCATATTGTGGTCAATATTTATATTTGTTGAGAGATGAAAAAGGCCTAGGTGGGTATTGTGGTTCTGTGGACATAAAGGAGAGTTAGTGATTCAAATGACATCCTTCCTAAAATAGGAAAAGGTGGCCACTGGTAAAATGACAAAACCATGCATAATGTGGTGTTTCGGATTCAATTCGTTCATATCATCACGAACTGAATTAGAGCCAATCATTTATATCACGTGTTAAGTCATGAACTCTAATGCCAAAAAAGGTTAAACAAAGTAAAAGTGAAAATGAATGCAAAGTATCCATATACTTTGATAATGATTACTTTATGTTGACATCACTACAACATTCGATTGCTTTCCCCACAACATTCCTACCTTATCGCCAGCGACATGTCCGCTGGGGAAACATATCCCCAGCGAAATTCGCTGGGGAAGAAGTTTTCGCTGGGGAAAAGTTGATGAGGTAAGGCATCGATGGCAAAACTTCCCGCAGCGACATCCCCAGCGAAAAGTGGGCCCCACTTATTTTTGGTCAAGGAATTGTGCCACGGTGGCAGTATCTTCCCCAGCGACAGTCCTGGGGGAAAAGTCTTATTAAAAAAAAATATTATAGTTGGATAATAAAATCATTAAGTCAAAGAGGTCCCTTTGAGTTTGACTTTTCAACGCTTTTCGCCTCGATAGTTTTGTCCTTTAGCGGTTTCCCCAGCGACATGTCGCTGGGGAAAAGTCTGCAATTTTTTTATATACACAAACAGCCTGCACAGCAGCATTTCCTATTTTTTCTCCGGAAAATCTGCCTGCAACAGCAGCATTTCCGAGATTTTTTCCGGAAAAAATCTACCAAACCCAAAACTTATACACTCAGTGACTCAACCACCAACTTGTACCAAAACACAAATACAAAGCAAAACGGCATCTCGCAATACAAAATACACCACAACTTGTACCAAAACCAAAATCTAATATAGGGAAATCGGCCAAAAGCCGAATATGAACACATGATAGTTTAGGGAAACAAGCGTGATGTAGCATACTAGGGAAACAAGTCAATAGTCAACAAGAATAAACATAAAGAATAATGTACCATACAAATGAACATATAACACGACTAACTCGTGTCATCGCCACCATCCTCACCCCCCGTATCATCACCATCCTCGTCTATCAACGTAATAACCGCTCTCGGACCCCGCCACTCCCGCTGGCTCCCACCATGAATCATACTAGCAAAAGATCTGCAAACCGTTTTGTCGCTCCTCATACAAGTTCATCATGGAAAATCGACACCCTGACTTCTGTCAACGGTGCGGTATAGGCTCATGCCTAGCGAGTCGAGAACGTATCCCTGGCATACCGTACCACGCCAGGAATAGGTGGGACCGTCTGAAACTATTCCGCCACGGACCATCCGTTTGATATCTGCAGTGGTGTGCTCACCCGTCGCCTCGGCTCCCCTCATCCTATCCTATGTAGTGACAATAACACTAGATAGTAAATATATTCAGTCGGTTGCTACATTTTCATATTCACGGAACCTATAAAACTTGGATGTTAACGATGAATATTAATGTGAAAATATCAAAGTAATTAAAGTAGTCCAAATAAGTTAAACTGTATGAACTATAAAGCAAAGTTTAATCGATAAATTATCAGCTTGAATTCATGCTAGCCCCCATCAATCAATAGCTCATATAACAAGCTTGATGATGATTTTTGATCCCCATGGTTAAGAAATTAGTTTATCTCCGACTCAGACATTGAGCAAGGTTCAGTTGGAATTAGATAAGCTAACTACAAGTGGCTCAGAAAATCTGAGCTTTAATCCATATGCATATTTCTCTTTAAATAGAACTTACATAAAATTAAAGCTATTGAAAACAGCCTTTTATGTTATGAATTTACCACTTCAACACGTACGGCGAGCTCTTATATTTTCACATCACAACATATACAAGCATTTCCTTCACACTCCACACAAATCAACTTTGTCTTGGGTGGCTGAGCCTTTTTGCAGAGATCTTGGCATAAATTCCTTAAACAGAATTCAGAATTAAGAACATAATAACAAAGATCTTCAACTTGGGGCCTGTTTTTTTTTTTTTTTTTTTTTTTTTTTTTTTTTAGTTTTTTTTTTTTTTTTGCGCAACAAAAACAATACAAGAAGATGTTAGATATAAAAAAACAACCCTTACACAACAAGGGCTGCGAACAAAACAAAACAAGAACAAGAAAAAGAACACATTTGCAGAACCGGGACGAATGCGGAACCATTCAAACAGACATAACAATCTGCGTACGATGTTTGTGATAATCAGATGTACTCTTACGATGTTTGCAGAACTTGGGGCATTCATGTTTCGTGGAGGCAGCATTTGTAGTTAACAACATGTAGATGAAAACACAAAGGAAGAAGCTTTTTTTCCATTGAATGAGATATAATAAAGTATACAGACAGATATGAAAAGAATGAGAAGACACAATGTTGATTATTGGGGCATCTTATAGAATTAAGTTTTTTTAACAAAATATAAAAGAAAAGGGACTACACTACAAGAAAAAGTAGAACAGGTGACGAAGTTTTCCCGGGCGACATTTGTCGCCCGGGAAAACCCACTAAACGACAAAAGTCTGTCCGACGTGGCACAAATTCTGATACACTTTTTAGTCAAAGTTTGATGAAGTTTTCCCGGGCGACATGTCGCCCGGGATAAGTTGGTATAAAATTTGACCAAAACATCAACGAAAATCTTGGCGGCAATTTTTCCCGCTCATCTTTCCCGGGCGACATGTCGCCCGGGAAAGTTTTTATTAAAAAAAATAATTCACGTGAATGTTTAAGGGTTGTGATTAGTGTTAATTAACGTGTTTTAACATTTCCCGGGCGACATGTCGCCCGGGAATCTTTTTAATAATAAATTACACAGTTTTTAATATATATAAAACTGTAATTTTTTTTAATAAAAACTTTCCCGGGCGACATGTCGCCCGGGAAACATTTTAATAAAAAAATATACAGTTTTTAAATCAGTATTATTTATAGAATATATTTTATAATTATATATTATTATTTATAAAATAATTATTATATTTGATAAATAATAACTATATAAGAAAAAGCACTGAACCGTTTTCTCGGTTCGGTCAGGATATGCACTACCCTTCTATAGTTGAACATGATATACAGTATACTTTTTCAAGATGCACAACGTCAAGTAACACAAAACAAACTTTCAATTAGTTAAATAATAATACATACCACTTGTAGTAAACACAAGCGATGTCTAAGACCGATAATCATACACGTGAGTTACAAATCAACACTTAAACATATTATAAGACTTGATAATCGATACGAGACCTTACAAACTACACTTAAAGCATACGAATCACATCCAAATGACAAACCTACTCCAGAATCAAGTTTTCCCAAATCATTGTAAACGTCGTGAAGTAGTGCAGCTGAATTAAGTGTGTGTTGTTCCGGATTCTTATACATTTCTAACATTGCCTCGAGTACCGTTATCTTATCAAGCAAGTGCTTGCAGTTTGAGCACTCTGCATTTCTTGAAGCTCCTGGAGAATAAATTGGAGTCGATGATGATCCTGGAGAATAAATTGGAGTCGTTGAAGCTCCTGGAGAACCAACCAGGAGACGGACTCGTTCCTCTTTCCATCTAATGTACAACGATAGCATATCGACTCATCCGTTGAACATCTAATGTACAACGATAGCATATCGACTCATCCGTTGGACATTAGATGTACAACGACAACATATCGACTCATCCGTTGAACATCTAATGTACAACGATAGCATATCGACTCATCCGTTGAACATCTAATGTACAACGACAACATATCGACTCATCCGTTGAACATCTAATGTACAACGACAACATATCGACTCATCCGTTGAACATCTAATGTACAACGATAGCATATTGACTCATCCGTTGAACATCTAATGTACAACGACAACATATCGACTCATCCGTTAAACATCTAATGTACAACGATAGCATATCGACTCATCCGTTGAACATCTAATGTACAACGACAACATATCGACTCATTCGTTGAACATCTAATGTACAACGACAACATATCGACTCATCCGTTGAACATCTAATGTACACGATTAGCAAATCGAGCTCATTCCGATGAACATCTATTGTACAACGACAAATATCGACTCATCCGTTGAACATGTAATTGTACAACATATCATATCGATTCAACCGTTGAACATCTAATGTACAACGAAGCATATCGAACTCTCCGTTCGAACATCTAATGACAACGACAACATACTCGAATGCATATCCGTTGAACATCTAATGTTCAACGATAGCATACGACTCATCCGGGTTGAACCTCTAATGTACAAACGATAGATATCGACTCATCCGTAGAACCTCTAATGTACACCGTAGCATATCGACTCATCCGTTGAACATCTAAGTACGAATAACGATAGCATAACCGACTCATTGCCGAATTGAACACTAATGGTACAACGACAACATATCGAGACTCATCCTTAAACAACTAATGTACACACGATAGCATATTGACTCATCCGTTAACATCTAATGTACAATGACAACATATCGACTCATCCGTTAAACCAACTAATGTACAACATAAGTATAACGACTCATCCCTAGGGGGGGGTTGAACATCTAAAATGTACAACGACAACATATCAACTCATCCGTTAAACATCTAATGTACAACGACAACATATCGACTCATCCGTTGAACATCTAATGTACAACGACAACATATCGACTCATCCGTTGAACATCTAATGTACAACGATAACATATCGACTCATCCGTTGGACATCTAATGTATAATTTTTTAATAAAAGTGTATAATTTTTTATTAAAAAAAGTTTATTTTAATAAAAGTGTATAATATATTTCCGGGCGACATGTTGCCCGCGAAAAGTTTTATTAAAAATATTTTAAAAAGTTATTAAAAACATATATTTTTTATTATTTTAAAAGTGTATAGTTTTTTATTAAAAATCTTCAATTAAAAAATATAAAAAAATTTTACTAAAAATTATACATCTTTTAATTTTTTATAAAAGTTTCTCGAGCCTCACATTTAAATTGACTACAACATTTTAATTTTTACAAAAGTATTATAATATTTTAATAAATCTTCCCGGGCGACGATGTCCGCCCTGGAAGCCATTATTACAAATATTTTAATTTTTAAGGAAAAATCTTTCCCGGAGCGACAAGTCGCCCGGGGATAGTTTTATTAAAAAATTATACATCTTTAATTTTTATAAAAGTTTTAATTTTTTAAAAAATCATTCCCGGCAACATTCGCCCCCTGGAAAAGTTTTAATATTTGCTAAAAAGGCCCTCCAAAATTTTCGTTGTCGCGCCAATTTGCGCTAAACGACCAAACTGGATATTTCCCGGGCACATGTCGCCCGGGAATGTCGCCTGGGAAATATCTGTCATCAAAAAGCAGATATGTGTTTCAGTTGTATAACACAAACGGGAAAACGTAAAAAAAAAATTGGCGATTTTGCAGCAACACCACTACAAATCACCACCACAACTCACCACCTACTCTCACCACCACCTCCTCTCACCACCGCAGCTCACCACCACCACTCGACACCGACACTATATTTAAAACTAGCACTAAATTATAATTCATCCTTCCTCCCACTAAACAAATTCTTTTCCTTAAACCCTCTAAATTATAATTCTACATCTTCTTTTTCTAAACTCTAAACAAGTTACCACCACTCCACACCGCATCTCACATGCACACGAGCACACTAATTAAACCCTTCTCTTCCTCTAAACATAATTCTTTCCTTAATCCTCTAAATGATAATTCTATATCTTGTTTTTCTAGCCCTCTAAACAAGTTTAATTATTGGTGGAGATGAATTTTCATTTTTGATTAATAAAGGTTTGGTTGAATTTTTATAACAAGTTGAGGTATAATTCGTTTTTGATTAATAGTTTGTTATTATAATTTTGGCAGTCGAGTCCATAGCCGTTTGGCAGTCAACAGCCGTTTGGCATTCAACAGCGGGCAGTCCACCGAGCCGACAACGAGACCGAGCCGACAACAGCCGAGTCCATAGCCGTTTGGCAGTCAACAACAGTCAACAGTATGTTATAATTTTTTTTATCCTTGTTTGTTTCCCCGGGGACATGTCACCGAGGAATGTTTATTGTGATTGCTAGTGTAAAACGCAAATCTAAACACTCCTTATGTTGATAATTTGATATAATTTGATGTTTGTTCCTTCATTAAATGTATATGTGTTTAAGATTTTAGGATTTTAGGATTTTAGTGATTAATTTTGGAAAATCCCCGTCTGAATTTAATCATCCTATAGAAAACCCGTTCGAAATTAATTTATTAGAAATTAATTTTGGAAAGTCCCCAGTTTGGGACTGCTTTTTGAATGTTTTGTCTCATTTAGGATATGAATGCGTATAATTGGTTTACTATTTGAGATGATTTCGACAGTGTTTCTCCTTTACTCCTACGAATATGTCTTTAAACACATATTTGGGGAGTTGAGGGGAAATGCTGCCGAAATTATCTCAAATAGTAAATCGGTTATACGCATTCATATATGAGACGAATCATTCAAAGAGTGGGTTAGGATTGCCTTCCATAGTTGCACTAGGTGAACAAAACATCTCGTATTCCTCGTTTGAATGTGTTTAATTAAGTTGCATATAATAACTAAATGTATCGATAAAACGCAGTTATGGTAATCGATGATAAGAGTTGGACACTTTTAGAGCGTCATGAACGAGCATTTTATATCGGTCTTGAAAAATTCGTCGATCATTGCAAGCCGTTAGTGAATAGTGCCGGGAAAATAAGATGTCCATGCAAGTCTTGTCGAACAATATTGTGGGTATCCATCAAACACCTTTCAGACCACATTATGAGACATGGGTTTGACCTAGGTTACAAAACATGGGTTCACCACGGTGAACCGGCTCTTCCTCCGCCACCACCAGTAATAGATAACACAAGACAACCTCAGATGAGTGACATGACAGCGTTACTTAATGATCTTAGCTATATTCCTCCGAATAATGAACACAATGAGCCAACTCAAGGAGATATTGGTGAGACAAGTAACGAACCGACTCAAGCTACACGTAACGAGTTTGAAGAGTTATATGCCAGTGCCAACGAGGAGCTGTACCCTGGTTGTGACTATGTGACTCGATTAGACTTTATGGCAAAGTTTACCTATTTTAAGGTTAAAGGTAAATTGACTGATTCTTGTCGAGCTTAACTGGACTAAACGGTCTATTTTTTACAGCTTGAGTATTGGTCTTTTATTACACTAAGACACAATATGTGTTGGAGGCCATCTTGAACACTTTGTTAATGAATGACAAATCTAAAGACACCGCCAAGGCAAGACAAGACTTGCAAAGGCAAGACAAGACTTGCAAAGGTTGGGCATTCGAAGTGGCTTGTGGCTCGGCCAAACCAAAAACGGGAAGTGCTTGAAGCCTCAGGCTGCGTATTCTTTCACACCAGAGAACCGAAAAAAGTTTTGTCAGTTCATCAAAGGAGTTAAACTACCAGATGGGTTCGGATCATGCTTCAAGCACAAAGTGACCGATAATGATACCAATATAACGGGCCTGAAGTCTCATGACTGTCATATAATGATGCAACGTTTACTTCCTTACGGACTTCAAAATTACTTGCCCGATAAGATTGCAAAACCAATAATCGAGCTATGTTCCTTGTTTAAGCAAATCTGCTCTACAACTTTGATGGAGGATGACATGTTGAAAGCTCAGATCAAGGTGGTCGATATTCTGTGCGATCTTGAGCTCATATATCCTCCTGCTCTCTTTGACATTATGATTCACTTGGTTATCCATTTACCTCTAGAGGCTCTTGAAGGCGGGCCTATTCGCCCCCGGTGGATGTTTCCATTTGAAAGATACATGAAGAAGCTAAAAGGTTATGTACGAAATAAAGCTAAGCCGGAAGGTTCGATTGCGGAGGGTTATGTTGCAGAAGAAGCATTGACTTTCAGTTCTCATTATTTTCGGGATGTTACCACGAAATTTAATCGTCCCGACCGTAATGTGGATCCCCCTCCCCCAACGTGTCAGTTTCAGGTGTTCCGATCGGTATGTAAATCGATTGGTTTACGGTCGGTTATTCGGTTTGATGCCCAAGAGTTGAAGAAAGTGAAATGGTATGTACTTCACAACAGTCCTGAGATCGACACGTACCGGTCCCAGTTCAAGAGGTACGCGTTTTTTATTTTTCTTAACTTATCATTTCGCATTGTCAAGCTGAACTGACTAAACGAAATGATCTATTTTTACGGTTGAGTATTGGTCTTTTCTTACACTAAAACACAATTTAGACATCATGCATATCGAAAAAAATGCGTTGGAGGCTATCTTGAACACTTTGTTAATGAATGACAAATCTAAAGACACCACCAAGGCAAGACAAGACTTGAAAATATTGGGCATTCGAAGTGGCTTATGGCTTGGCCAAACCAAAAACAAGAAGTGCTCGAAGCCTCAGGCTGCGTATTCTTTCACACCAGAGAACAGAAAAAAGTTTTGTCAGTTCATCAAAGGAGTTAAACTACTAGATGGGTTCGGATCCAACTTCAAGCACAAAGTGACGGATAATGATACCAATATAACGGGCCTGAAGTCTCATGACTATCATATAATGATGCAATGTTTACTTCCTTACGGACTTCAGCAATACTTGACCGATGAGGTTGCAAAACCAATAATCGAGCTATGTTCATTCTTTAAGCAAATCTGCTTTGCAACTTTAATGGAAGATGACATGTTGAAAGCTCAGAGCAAGATGGTCGATATTCTGTGCAATCTCGAGCTCATATATCCTCCTGCTTTCTTTGACATTACGATTCACTTGGTTATCCATTTACCTCTAAAGGCTCTTGAAGGCGGGCCTATTCGCCCCCGGTTGATGTTTCCATTTGAAAGATACATGAAGAAGCTAAAAGGTTATGTACGAAATAAAGCTAAGCCGAAAGGTTCGATTGCAGAGGGTTATGTTGCAGAAGAAGCATTGACTTTTCAGTTTCTTATTATTTTTGGGATGTTACCTACGAAAATTTAATTATCCCGACGGTAATGTTGGATCCCCTCCCCTAACGTTGTCGTTTTAGGTGTTCGACTTACATGAGTAAATCGATGGTTTACGGTCGGTTATTCGTTTGATGTATAAGTGTTGAAGAAAGTGATATGGATATGTTACTCATAAACATCTGAAAACGACACGTTACGGTCTCAGTTCAAGAGGTACGCGTTTCTTAACTTATATTTTCGACGACTTATTCTAACACCATGAACGCTTTTTAGTAAATTTCCTAACAAAGACATGAAAGAAGAATTCCTCAACTGGTTTGGGTCGCAGGTAAACTTAGACTTGTTTTGTGTACTTAACTGTAAAAATAACGATATCATATTTTGTGTTCTCTATCTAATCCTATCTTCTTCATAGATCCGTCAATGTCACGTAGACAATGACCCAGGTGTTAGCGCAACAAGCGAGTTATTCGCTTTGGATTGTGGACCAACACCGACTCTAATCTCAGTCAACTCTTGCGTAGTCAACGGTGTGAGGTTTGTCGTGCACAGCCGCGATGAACGTCGCACAACTTAAAACAGCGGCATTTGTTCGTCTGGTGGAAAGGACGGAGAAATGTACAATGGTCAGCTTCAAGAAATCCTTGAGTTTTCGTATTTGTCGTTCAAAGTTGTGTTGTTCCGAGTTAAGTGGTTTGACACTAGCAACGAATGACGTAAAGTCAAACATCTTGTCCTTAGAAACAACATGATATAAATCTTGACAAAAGGTGAGGCGTTTAAAGATGATCAATACATTCTCTCAACACAAGTCAAACAATGCTTCTACCTTGAAGATATGGCCAGACAACAACCCCACTGGAAGGTCGTCGAACATGTGAATCATAAAAAGTTTTCGGACGGGGGTGTCATCGTGGTAAAGGAAGATCCTGATGTTATACATTTTGACAATTCATCTGATCTCCCACTTTCTACTAGTTTGAATGATTTGGATAATGCAACCTTACATATTGATGGTCAATCAACGGAGGTTGACGCACCGCCAGATATCATTGATCTTGACGAAGACGATGATATTATTGATGATGAAGACGCCCTTCCTCATGATTTAGCAGATTCTGATGATGAAGACCTCGTCAATGTTGATGATGATGATGGTGTAGATGTTGTTTATTCTAGTGAAGAAGAAGATTGATCTTGAGTTGTAACTTGCAAAAGACACTTATATATTTGAATGAATGAATGAAATTGTTGTGGATTGTTTAAATGTGTATATTTATTTGGATATGTATGTATTTGGATGTGTGCATGCTTATATTATTTTGTTCATGAATTTCTATATGTTATCCTAATTGTACTTGTACAGATGTCAGCAGATGTTGCACGGGGCCACGGCGGTGACGGTGGCGGTGATGATCGTCCCCCTACACACCATATACCCACCGGTTGCGGGGGTTGCTTCGTTAACCGAGGTAAGAATTTCTGGATTATTGTAATACAAGCATAAATTTGATACATTGAATTTGCTTGCCTTGAATTTTTATGACTTTATCACTCACTTGATTTTGCAGGCAAAGGCACCCGAAAACCCAATTTGGGTGGAAGGAAAGCGGGCAGGCTGCATACCCGCCAGGAGACCCGGAACCTCGGGTTAAAGAAGATCACTGATGACAAAGGCCCCGTCCCGATCCGGTTTGAGTGGGACGACAAAAAGACCATGATGCCTCTCGGTGACCATGCGTCTCATTGGTCTAACTACCTTGGGGAGCTCATTAGGGAGATGCCTTTGTACTACCCTTCTTGGCAAAAGGTCCCGGCGGAGCGGAAGGCGGCGATCGTGACAAAGATTGGGGTCAGTTATTTCATTATCCTTTTATGTTTATTTCATTATCGTGTTCATTTATTTAATTGTGTATATTTATCTAAATTCGTTTATTTATTTATATCATATAAATAAATAAACAAATTTAGATAAATATATAAATTATATCTCTAACTCTGTCTTTGTTTTGTTGTATATGATTGCAGACGCAGTTTGACTTGAAGCCTCATATGCAATCCCAGCGCTGGACAGATATCAATGCGGGCCATCCTAGTGGCATCTCCAAAAGCTGTACAATACCAACAAGGCTTCTCTCAAGGCATCGCATTGGGTTATAAACCCCGAGACCGGGACTTATGATGTGGAGACGATCAGACAAGGACGTCCCGAGAGCATTACCCCGGCAGATTGGGATGCCCAGATTGCATTTTGGAATGATCCCAGGAACCAAGCCCGAGCCGCTCAAAATCGCCAAAACCGAGCAAAGAGCACGGTCGTTTGCCGGCAGGGATCCCGATCACTTGCTCGCCTTCGAGATGAGATGGTAATAAACATTATAATTATTTTACATACATATATACATATATATCTGATTATATGCTTTAGTGTGTTGTGATTTGTCGTTTTTAATTTGTTTCATCTTATATACGTGTGTATGTACAGATGGCGAGCTCAGAGACTCGAGAGTACCCGTCGCTCATCGACACTTTCTTCGTGACGCACACCGTTAACGGGGTATTCATACGGGATGAGGACCGAGCTATATACGTAAGTTTTGTTTCAAAACACGCACTTTAATAATTTGTCGAGAAATAATGTAGCAACCCGACTAATAAATAAACTATCTTGTGTTTTTGTCACTACATAGGAGGAGATGGTGAGGCTGCGGGCTCTAGGCTCCAACACCGAGTCGGGTGTGCCCTACACTGATGAAGAGATCAATGCCATGGCTCGAAAGGGAAAGCAGCGGGGGCACCTTCCTGGTGTTGGTAGGGTACTACCGGGACGGGCCAGAGATGTCCTTATTCCACCCCCTCCGCCCCCGCCTCAATGCACGCACAACTCCGGCGATGTCGAAAAGCTGAAAAAGAAGAACAAGTACCTAACCAAACAGGTGAACTTGATGATGAAGCTTTTGTAGGAAGTGACGACAAGTTTTCACAGATGTGTACAGTATGAGTTCAACACCTGAGTGCTGGTAGCGGTAGTGGGGGTGCGGGGGATGATGAGTAGCGACGATGAGGACGGCGGCGAGGACGAGATGGCGATAGTTAGAGATGTTATATATTGGTTAGTATGCTATTTTGTTTCTTTACGTTGATCTTGGCGACCTTTATGTAAAATATGTCTTCTCACACCCCCCCTTTTCCCCCCTCTTCCCCCCCCCCCCTTTCTTTTTTTTTCCCCCCCCCCCCTCCCCCCCCACCCCCCTCCCCACCCCCCTTTTTCCCCCACCTTTTCGCCCCCATCTTCCCCCCCCCCACCCCCCCCCCCCCCCCCCCCCCCCCCTCCCCCCCCCCCCCCTCTTTTTTCCCTTCCCTCCCCTTCCTCCACCTTTTTTAACCCTTTTCCCCTTTTTTTTTTTTTTTTTTCCCCCCCCCCACACCCCCCCCCCCCCCTCCCCCCTTTTCCCCCCACAGAGTAGTGTATGTCTATCTAGTTGAATATTGATTTGTAACTTGCGGATAATTCAAGGTTTGTGAATAGTAAGCCCCGTTTTGTAGACTATATTGTGTTTATTAGGATTTTGGACGATTTAGCTTTATTAGATCAAATGCGTTGATCCGTAATATTGTATTGTGTTTTGGTACAAGTTGTGATGTATTTGGATAGAGTCTATATTAGTTTATACAGGTTTGATGTTTGGTAGATTTTTTTCCGGAAAAATTCCGGAAAAAAATCTGGAAAATAGCTGCTGTGCAGGCTGGAAAAAAAAAATTTGCAGACATATCCCGGGCGACATGTCGCCCGGGAATGTTGAAACAAAAAAAGTTAATATTTATCCCGGGCGACATGTCGCCCGGGATAGTGACGAAAAAATTTTACTTTCTTTTTTCCCGGGCGACATATCGCCCGGGATAGGTGATATTTTTTTTTATTTTTTATTTTCCCGGGCGACATGTCGCCCGGGAAAACGCTAATTAAATTAAATAAGCATTCATCAATACTAATCATTTTTTTATAACACCACTTTCCCGGGCGACATGTCGCCCGGGATACTTATCCACCGTGGCACATATTAGTTTGACTGAAAACGCGTGGGTCCCACCAAGTCGCTCGGGAAAGTCGCCTGGGAAAGAATCCCTGGCGACATGTCGCCCGGGATTCGTATCCCCAGCGACATGTCGCCCGGGAAGGCCTGGAAATGTCGCCGGGATAGTGGTAAATGTTTTAGTGCTTCTGAGACGCTTATATGGAAGTGACGTTGACTCTTCACACTCTCTTGGTGTTGAAATCACTTCACAACCTATGAGTAGTCTCAGGCGGTTGGAGGTAACATTATACGACTCTTCCCACATTTATTTATGTATTTATCTTTCATTATCTGTTACTGACAGTTATATGTGTTTAGTTGAAGGTTTGGACCAAAAGGAAAGAGAAGCTGATGGACTAAAGGCCAGTTTGACTACATTGATGTCCGAAGTACAACTGTTAAATATGTTGTGTGAAGAAAGAAAGGAAGCTGAAGATTCCTTAAAGAAAAAATGGAAAAAGATTGAAGAGTTTGATGCTGGAGATTGGAACTGAAGTCTATATATAGTGCTCTACTCAGAGCAAACACGGTAAGATTTATCTCAATAAAGAGTTTTCTTGCAATATAGTTTTCTACATTATTTCGGTTTATTGCATGTAGGTTATATATATATTATTGTTCTATATTTTTGTAATGTAGGATGCTGCTATGTTCTGGAGTCATCAACCAGTAGATGCTAGAGAGTATGCATCAAGTACCATAATACCAGCGTATAGGGTTCTTATTGACATTTACCTCTATCCTAAAGGGCGTTCAACAGTGCCCTCAAAACGGTGTGGGTAAAACTTTTAGCCCAAATTAAAAACAGTGTGAATAAAACCTTTAGCCCAAAATATGACCCAAACTAAAAAGAAAAAATAATCCAACGGACTAAAATGAAAAAAAAAATTACAACCGCAACCCTCAACTTTTAACTAATTACGACTTTTCACATAAAAAAATACCCGCGGAAAGTAAAACCTTTAGCCCAAAATCTGGCCCAAATTAAAAAGAAAAAATAATCCACTGGCCCATAATGAAAAAAAATACAAAACGGACCTTTAACTTTTAACTAATTACGACTTCTAAGATAAAAAAATACCTGCGGAAAGGTCTTTGAATTGCGAACAAAACGAGCTCAATATTGCAATGCTTCTGAAATACACCCGATTATTAGCACAAAATCTGACCCAAAGTAAAAAGAAAAAATAACCCACCGGCCCAAAATAATAATTAAAAAAACTTTATAAAAACGAACCATCAACTTTTACCTATTTACGACTTTTCATATCAAAAAAATTCCCGCGGAAAGATCTTCGAATTGCAACGCTTCTGAATTTATTTGGCCCAAACTAAAAAGAAAAAAAAATCCACCGGCCCAAAATGAAAAAAAACAATTTACAACCCGGACCTTTAACTTTTAACTAATTATGACTTTTCAGATAAAAAAATACCCGCGGAAAGTAAAACCTATAGCCCAAAATCTGACCCAAATTAAAAAGAAAAAAATAATCCACTGGCCCAAAATGAAAAAAAAATACAAAACTGACCCTCAACTTTTTACTAATTACGACTTCTCAGTTAAAAAAATACCCACGGAAAAATCTTCGAATTGCGAACAAAACGAGCCCAATATTGCAATGCTTCTGAAATACACACTATTATTAGCCCAAAATCTGGCCCAAAGTAAAAAGTAAAAAATAAAAAAACTTTACAAAACGGTCCATGAACTCTTAACTATTTACGACTTTTCAGATCAAAATATCCCTGTGGAAAGATCTTCGAATTGCACACAAAACGAGCCCAAGATTGCAACGCTTATGAAATACACACGATTTTATAAAAAATGTTGAAGTAAAAAACTTACAAATCATAATAATAGAATCTCTAATAATCCTGCTAAATTCTATTTCCCACAACGTAAACAATAAAGCTCTGCCACAACGCGCGAGTACAACTTTTCTCGTTTCAAATCTCGGTCCTTGAACGATATTTGAAATATCTAATATCTCTCTCTTCTCATCTCTCTCTCTCACTCCTGAAACAAAACAAAATTCGCTGAATTTCTATCATCACGCATATCTCAATCACACTAACAACAGGGTGGTCTCTCATATCTTCTCTCTCCAAACCGGCGTCTCCGGGATCCATCTCTCTCGTGTCTTCTCTTTGGGCACGGATCGAGGATACAAATCTCCTTATCTATACCAATTCTCTAACTCAGATATAATCACTCATCCATCACATCTCGTACACATCCCTCGATCTCCTCACCACCTCTCCCATCTCTCTCCCCCAAAATAATCCTTTCTCTCAAGGATTCTCAGTCAGTATGAACTATCCATTCTATGACCCAGTCTATCATGATTTACAACCATGCTCTTCTAGAAAAACCTCAACAACCTCTATCTTCAGGTCATGCATACACATCTTCGTCATCCGTACGTCTCAAATCCCCTCTTTCAATCCATCTCGAAGTCACTCAGTCTGTCTCAACTGCTAGGTTTTGACGTGCAAATTCGTGCTCATCAGAGCACACTCATCTATGGATCATCTACAATCTCACTCTCCGTCGCAAGCCTCATCTTCTTCAGGATGCAGTTCCCTTGCGATCTTCTCAAATGCTCACTCTCCCTCTCAACATCATCCATGTAACATTCAACTTACTGTCGTCTCATCAATCCCACTCAAATCTCAATCATTCTCAAATCCTTCTCTTCAGTACCAAACTTTACTGAGCATAACATCTATCTATACCTCCATTCTATCATCTGTCTTGTCTCAGCGGTCTCCAAAATCTTCGCTCACCAACCACTAACTTCTGCGACACAGTCTCTTCTCTCAAACCTGTCACAACTCATGCGATCACTCTAAAACCTTTGAACATCCTACTTGGACGAAAGTTCAGCATTAAGATGTATACATCACTGAGATTTAGACGCTCTTTCCATCATCTCTCACAATTTTAGACACGTATTTCAACCTACGATTCTCTCATACTTGCTTTCTCCCAACACGATGTCTCATGCATGTGTTTAATTATACTCATGACTTAATTTATCTTTTCGTAAAATGCGCCCAATAACCGTTTGCTCTTCTATCCCGTTTCATACCGAGAGTATGTATTAGATAATCCCATACCAAAATTCAGCTTCACACTGATACTCTATATTCACTTTCTAGATTTATAATCTATCATCTTTTTTCTACTACAGTACTCTATATTCTAGTTCTACGAATAACGGCATCGTCAAGAGGCTTCATATTAAGACTATAAATGAAAATGAGGAATAGCCACAACATTGTGTCATGTGCGGACGGTAGAGTTGAAGCAGAGATAAAAGCTAGGTCGCCTATTATATCAGTACTCGTACAAAAGCTTTTACTGTTTCATATTTCCATATGAGACTGAATGCTAAGTCTAACTAACGTATCTATCTTTGTACAAATTAATTTGACTTATTTTTCGACCGGAAACGGTTCAACCAGTTAACCGATATATTTAATCCAAAATCCTCAAACTTTTATTATTTTTCGTTTATAACTCATAAACTTTTTTTAGTACTCGTCTAGTAATGAATAAAGGATGTCAACGAGTTATTTGAATAAATGAAAAGACACAAAACGGTGAGTTGAAGAAATTGTGGCGCGTATTTGTTGACGCATTATTGTTTATATTTTAGTGGTAACAGTTTAATTTTTTAAGATTGTTTAGGTCATACTAACTGAAACCATTTACTAGTAATAAGTATAGTTGTTAATAAGAGCGGAGGGAGTCGATGGCTGTTAGCCTGACGCCAAGCCTTGGCACAAAAAAAAGCCATGGCGCACCACTCCCAGCCTCGCGCCAAAGCTTCTCGCGCCGTGGCTAACAGCCCACGCGAAACTGATTTTTTATTTTTATTATTTTTAAAAGTAGACGTTATATAATAAAAAAATGCTATGGCATCAGAATTCTGGTGCCAAACCAATGCAACTGAATTCTAGTGCCAAACTCCCTTTTGCTGACGTGGCACCACTTTTTGAGTTTGGCACCACCACTCCCGGTGCTCTAAGTACAATAAGTACCCCCAAAACTCGCGTTAAACAACGAGGGCGAGTAATATATCAAGGGATGATATTTTTTTCTATTTGTTCGGTGATTGATGATAAACTTTGTGGTCGCGGGTTTGTGGTGTGATATTGTGACGAATCAGTGTTGACTCAAGAGTAAAGCAACTAAAGCTACACAGGCCCGACTATGGGGGTGTGCACATGGTGCGGTGGCACAGGGCCATTAATTTTATGGGGCCTCCAAATATTCAAACAGGCCAGATAGACTTACATTTCTAGTTAACTAATAATGAAATGATTATGATTTACTGATGGGCCCATTAAATGTTGTATACTACTCTGTATGTACATGTCTACTAAAAATTTAACGACTCTTCACTCTTCTAAAAGAACCATGCTCATTTACCTAAATCATTTTAATTTTCACAATTCTTAATATGAGGTGAACTTGCAACCTGATCTTTGTGAGATGAACTACGCTAAGTTCTGATGTTTATTTAGAGATGCTCACAACAAATTTTTCAACATCTACTAAGCATTTTACTTGCATTGAAATTTCTCGTACTCAAAGGGCCTCCTTTGATACTATAGCATAGGGCCACCAAATCTAACGAGACGGCTACGGCTTTAGACCCACAATTTTCCTCGACCATTTATACATATATAGATTTAGTCAAATGTTTTTTTCGTCGTTATCTTTTGTGATCCATGATTATGTAAGGCCTAAAATTTGTTGATAAATGTTAAAATTATTTAAAATTTGGTCGTCTTAAGTTTCTACTATAAGCCTACAAGTTGGAGAAAACTAAGCCCAATGTATTAAACCTCACAAACAGAAGCTGCTTTAAATGCACAAAATAAAGTTTACATTGAACCTAAAGCAAAACATGATTCAATGACTCTAGCTAAACATCAACTAGATGATTTTGAGCTTATGTTACGAAGTGGTTATCATGGTATTAAACCATAGTAAAACAAGTGACAAAAATAAACATGAGTTTGCATAAACTATAAGCAAATATTTTCTCTCATAATGCATTATGTATAAAATTTGTATTGCTGACTGATAAATCAACATATATATAAACTTAGGCCGAACGTAATGCACGGTCGCATGTTCGGTTGGTCGTCTTAGTTGGCACCAACCACACGCGTCCCCTCCATTACATTACTCGAAGACATTTAGACTGCGTGTCCGCCCCGCCCCCCTCTCCCCTTCATTATTCGGTCTTACAACACGACCGAGTAATTGAAAACGCTATATCAAAAGAACTAGCCGTTAACATGACCCCCCCCCCCCCCCCCCCCCCCCCACCCCCTCATTTTGTTACCGTTTGAATTAAAAAAAATTAACCCTCTTTTTTCACTATAAAATCAACCCATTTTCTTCTCATCTTTCACACATTATTTTCTACAACCTACAATTTATATACTAAACAACAACAATGTCTTCCAAAACTCCCAAAAACAAAACACCTAAATCCAGACGTCAACAAACCGTTCCAACAAATAACGATCCTAACTTTATGATACACGGCCAATCCCCACCAATTCCTTTTAATCACGCCGCTATCCAATACCTTTCTTCACCAAATCCGTATTCAATTCCTTGGTATACCCAACAAGCGCAAAATCAAATGTATTATCCCCAACGAGCATCACCACCGCCATCCCAATCTTCTCTGATCCCGGCTTTTAATCTTGATGATGATAATCAATATACGGAAGGTCCATCCGAACCGATTGAAGACGACTCTCCCGTCGAGGAAGTTGGCCCGTGAAAGCAAAAAAGAGAATATACAAGAAGACGTCAACCTTTCAAGAATAGTGATAAAGAGTTCGTTGAACAGTGGACCATTGAGGAGGAGATAGCTTTGTGTAAAGCTTGGGTATCGACGTCGGAGAATAACATCGAAGGAAATGGTAAAAAGGCGTTAGGGTTTTGGATAGAAGTAACTGAGTTCTTTCACTTTGAAATGGGCGAACAGAAAAGAAGCTACGATTCGGTTAACTGCAAATGGAAAAATAGGATTCGTCCTAAGATTAGTCAATTTTGTGAGATTTACAATAGTGTCCAAGATAGGCACCAAAGTGGGTAATGTGATAATACTGTCTATCAAGAATCCGAGCTCGAGTATCATACTATTTACAATGCTCCTTTTGCATTAACTGATTGTTGGAAGATTTTAAAAGACCATCCTAAATGGAAAAAAGTTGAAATACCAAAGTTTTATAAATAAAAAAAATCATCTTCCAAAAAATCGAGGACATCAGAAACTATGTCACAAGGCAATTCGGATTCAGTACACATTGGTCTGGATCTAAACGACGAAGCAGCTGATTCAGAGGATGTAGATGTTCAAGAGGTTGCACCAATAGGCCGAGACAGGACTAAGAAGAAAGCATCATCATCTGGTGCTCATTCGGAAACTTCAATTGCAGGTGATTCTAGTCTTGTTGACGTGTTGCTTAATAAGTTCACAATGGCTGCAACGCCGTTTTTTCGCAGAGAAAGGAGTCATCCTCTGAGTATTTACGAATTAAAGAGCGTGAATTAGAACTGGAAGATCAGAAGCGCCGGGAGCTAGGAGAATTGGAGAGACTGAAGATTGCACAACGGGATAAAGAATTAGACCTCCAACAAAAAATGTTCGAATTTCAACAACAACAAAAATGGGAGGAGGACATCAAGTATTACAATGAAGATCATGAGCATTTAACTGAAAGTGCTTTATTTACGGCGTTGATGTTGAAGAAAAAAATCAAGGAGCGTTGGAATTTATACTATTAGTTTTATTTTTAATTTTTATTGAAATGTTTTTATTTTCGTATTTTAATTTCCGTATTTTCTTTTCGTATTTTAATTTTTGTATTTTTATTTCAGTATTTCTATTTGTAATGTTTAATTATTATTAATGTAATGTTTTTTAAAAAAAATTGTTCGGTCACCATTACGTGTGTTTGGTCTGTGTGTTATAGGAGAGAGAAAGCTGAGTTGGCGCTGAGTTGCCAAAACCGTGTCAAAAGTAATACTTTAACACTTTTTAATATTTTAACTAAGTGTTTAAATCAAATATTGTAGTATAAATGTTTTGGAAAAACAAAAATAAAAGTATTAATTAAACATAACATATAAACCAAACACCCCATTTTGTTCTATTTAGCTCCAACAAAACTAAAAACTAAACACCTCCTAATTTGCATTTTATAAAATTAAGAAGATAACTATTCACTTAAGTCTTCCTATAGAAAGTCAACTATTACTCAAATTCCATTTTAGAAAGAAAAAAAACAGAGTTACAATTTATAAAACAATTCCCTTCCTCCTTCCTGTGTACATCGAACCAACAACAACATCAACTAAAACCTTCACCAAAAATCCTCAAATCAATTCTCATCACTCAAATATCATTCATATACTAATCCTCATTATTCTTTTCATAGAAAAATCATCCATGCAAGACCTTTTCAAGATTTTTAGTTTTTGAAGATTTTTGATTTTTAGAATTAATTGATTTTGGGAACAATTGAAGCATCAAAGGTTTAATTGCAAGTGATTGTGCAAGATTTTAATTAAAAAAAATTAGGGTTTTGGTAAAAATGGGTTGTGTGGTGTTCGGCCAAGAATCAAACCCACAAGGGTTTGATTGTGTTGATTTTCTTGCTATTTCCATTGTGATTGTAAGTAATATATTAACCCTTTTATGTTGATTGATTTTAACTATGTATGTATGTGTTTAAATTTATATCAAGAATCCATAGATTGTGGTACATGTTGGTGTTGAGGTTGGACTATTGATTGGAGATGTTAGTGGACGGAGATAGGCTAGGAGTATTTTGAAGCTTGTTGGGTGCGAAAAATAGCGGTTGACGGAGTTTTTAAGTGTCACTTTTAATGCAGAAAATTGGCGAGTCGAGTTTGGGTGAGTCAAAATTCTTAGATCTGATTTTAGGCTTGAAAATATGATAGAGGTCGTTTCTAGTTTTGATTCGATATATCGTAGGTCCCGTAACTCTCAAAAACGAAGATTTGACGGCAGTTAGAAGTTTGAAATATGGTAAAAAGTCCCAATCAGCTCATGTGTAAAAATACATTTTCTGCAGAATCGTAAAAGGGTTTTTTGGTCATTTTCTGTTGGGTTTCGGGTCTCGGCTAAAACTAAAAAGTTGTCTGAAACGTCGTTTCACATCAAATTGCTTCAGAGTCCGAGTCGTGAAAACGTCAATTAGCGGTTCGTTTTGGACGGGTCAGGTTTAAGAAAAATTTATAATAAAAAGTCATACTTGGCGAAATCCTTTTAATGGTCAATTAGCGTTATGGAGAATAGTTAGGCATAAAATATAGTAACTAAAACTGAAATTACAACTAATGAATTAGTCTCTTACTTTCGTTCGCATCTAGAAGTCTTGATCTTCAAAATGGGTAAAATTTCATATTTGTCGGAACGGGTTAACATGTCCATTTAATGTAGGAGAATTCTTAAAAGCATAAAAATATTATAACGAGAAATATTTAATGACTAATAAGTCATACATAAACTTTCGATTGTGTCTAAAATCAAATTGGGTATAATAAGTTAGAGTATGGGTGTGTTTAGACGGGTTGATCGTTGTAAATTCGGAATAGGAATTTTGTGCAGAATTTTGTGTCGTCTTGTGAGCATCATAACTCAACCATCCGAAAAGCTTTTATTGATTTTCTTGATTCTAAAACTAATTTCAAAGAGTTTATTTTCCAACCAAAGTGGTTTCATGAATTTTCAGTAAGTGGAAGTCAATCAAAATGATTTTACAAGATAGGTTGTCAAAACTGCGTTTTGGGGACAGTTTTCTAGTTTGTCTTTATGAGGGTAGCAGCCCTATCAAAACATTTTTATAATTAATGAAATTGATATAGTAGCAAGTCTATGATGTGTAGGAGTCCCTTGATTTTTTTTAGATTTTATTGAAGTGTTTATATAGGTCAGGTCATGCCAAACTTTTAAGAGGTTTGTGCAGGTCATTTTCTGGACACGTCGAGCCAACGAATTTTTGGAAAAGAAAATTGGTCGAAAGGGTTAAAAGGCTGTATGAATATAAGGCGAAACATTTAGGACGCTGTGATAACTGAATTAAGACGCACACATGGATTCTATGATATAAGATTATATATATGTCAAAACATATTATTTTTCTTTCTTTCTCGCGCTTATGCAACTTATGCATTTTCTTATAAGTCATATTCTTCTAATACGCGCACCATTATTATAGGTCGCGGGTGAGACGTTGTCACCGTTCTTTCTATGTTGAATTTCTCGTTCGATGCTTCTACTTACAGTGAGTTCATAGCCTCACCTTTTCTCTTTTAATGGTTTTCATAAATTGTTTTCGGGGTGAGATTACATGCTCGTTTTACCCAGTAAACTCATTGATTTCTACCATATAAGCGTTACATGATTACTTTTACTAAAGTTTTTACTTGCTTACTCTATGACTTATAAAACATGTGTGATACATGGTTGTTTTCTTATGAACTTATTAAAGTTTGATTTGCATACTACATGATTTGAGAACATTGAATACCTATATATGAAACCGAAAGTTTTGAACATATTACTTGTTTTACTTTGGACGCAAGTACTTTTAAAATTGTATGCTATCTAGATAATTGCCTGAATATTATTTCCTAAGTTACTACATTGCCATCAAAGTCCCCTGTCAATCATGAACCGTTAATTATTTGTGTAAGCGTGAATGTTGTGGATAGATCTATCGGGACTGACAATCCCCGTCTCCCTTTTCGGAATTATGGTTTCTAGTTGACAATGTGGCGCATTTAACATTTGAATTGTATCCTTTGGGGTGTTTGGCAGAACATCCTACATTTATTAGGGGCACAAACAGTTAAGGCTTCGGGGTCATGAGCTTAGTGCAATCATACATATTACTTTTTGGACTTGGTGAATTTGTTTCTCTTGTCTACATTACTTGAACCTTGTGGTCCACTACTGAACATTATTTGATTTATTGAATCACTACTTAGATTTAGAAAATAATACTTTGAAATGTTGTAACGCTACTTTTCTCACTGATATATTACTGTAATTATTTCAATACTGTTTTTACTTAAACCTATGAATTCACCAACATTATTGTTGATGTTTTTGCATGTATTTTCTCAGGTTATTATTTTGCTAGCTGAGTATTGGGAGCATTCGAGACGCGCGGATATATATTTTTTAAAGGCTTTATTATTTGAGTACTATTCGACAAACCTTTTAAAAAAAATGTTTCTATTGCATTTAAATAGGACCTATTGTAACTCTAATATTTTATAAAATTTATAGAATGGTTGACTTTTCAAAACGTCTCATTTAGAGTCGTTTTCTGTAACTTATATTTTATGCTATGAAGTAGCACCCCAAGTGTTATTCCACTGCGTTGTGATTGTGGGGGTGTTACAGAGTGGTATCAGAGCTCTAGTTATAGCGAACTAGGTCATTTTCAAAACCTGGACTATAACTGTTTTTTGAAAAAAAATTGAAGTGTCTTTCACCGTTGTTCGATATCCGCGCGCGCATGCTCTCTGATCTCTTATAAGCTCTCTTTTGCATTTCTACTACTATTACATGGATAATGAGTATTTAACACTTGGCTATGATTTCTCCCTCTTAAGTATATCTTATGACGTCTTACTATTTACCTTATATCGGCCCGATATATAAATATTGATCACTCTGATTATCACGTACTTCTTGATTTCTCATTTACTCCCTTGAGCATTGATACTCGTATTATATAAGGATACCTATACATATGGGCTACTTTCTTTTCGATCTCTTACGATTAACTTCGAACTTTTTCATAGCTTTACTTAATTCTCTTGTGAAGAAATTGAAATTCGATATAGTTTGTCAATCCTAGTGGTTATTCTATCATTCGACTCCGAGTTTGAACACTCTTCTTATGCTTTTGAATCGCATATGTTGTTTCGTAATCCATAGTTTTGAAGTCTTCCAGTTGATGGGAGTACGACCTTAACTTGTCACCTCGGATCGTGCCATCTTTTGGCACTTACCTTTGGAACGCGATTGACTAACGTCTTACTATTCTTCTCGTTACTTATGATTTTGAAGAATCATGCCGCCAAGGAGACTACTTCTTCCCAATGTAACATTGTTTTGATCTCGTGTTTTGTAGTGGCAATGCTTAAGTAGGCTAATTTATATTTATCTTATTGAAATGAATTGGGATGCCTCTTCATTTGAATAAGGAAATTATAAATCGCTGAACCATAAATTTCTAAGTCTTATTTACATGGATTGTGACGCCTTTGGATGTAAATAACGATTTATAAATGAGTGGGCTTAAGTGTATGGCATTCGTACGAACAACTTTCTTTCGATTTGTAATCCGTTTGTACAAATAATTCTTTTTCTTCGTTCATCTAATCATTATCATTATTATCCTCATACGAATGAGTCTTTAGACTTCTTTCGGTCCGTAATTTGTTCATTTGATTATTTCCAAATGTGTATTTGACATGGCGTGCGTCTCTTTTAACAAGTAATACGTCCGTACGAATCATTCATTGCATTTACTCTTCGAATCGCTATCATCATTGCTTTTGTAAAAATGGCTATTTGAATTTCTTTCGACTCGTGATTCGTTATATGGATTTTTCCGACTACGTACCGACCATCGCAACACATATGGAGAGAAGGCAAATGGAGCACCGGGACGGCGCTCCCTTAAGATGGGAAGACTGTAACATTTCGTATTTTTACGGCTAATATTTAGACCGAGCTTTATTTCTATTTTTATCTTTAATAGAAATTATTATTTTTGCTTTTTGGCCGATTTGGGAAAATCGTCATTCTTATTTATACGCGAGTCACACTTTGGGTATTTATCCGTTTTAACGTTTGAGAAATTGATAATTTCATATTTTAACCCCGGAAGCTAAATTATTCTTATTTTAGTATTTTATGATTTTTCTCGCGTTTTGCCGAAACCATGTCAAAAATAGTACTTTAACACTTTTTAATATTTTAACTAAGTGTTTAAATCAAATATTGTAGTATAAATGTTTTGGAAAAATAAAAATAAAAATATAAAATAAACATAACATATAAACCAAACACCCCTTTTTCTTCTATTTAGCTCCAACAAAACTAAAAACCAAACACCCCCTAATTTGCATTTTATTAAATTAGGAAGATAACTATTCACTTAAGGCTTCCTATATAAAGTCAACTATTACTCAAATTCCTTTTTAGAAAAAAACACACTTACAATTTATAAAACAAAATTCTGTCTGCTCCCTTCCCGCTTCCTGTGTACATCGAACCAACAACAACATCAACTAAAACCTTCACCAAAAAATTCTCAAATCAATTCTTATCACTCCAATATCATTCATATACTAATCCTCATCATTCGTTTCATAGAAAAATCATCCATGCAAGACCTTTTCAAGATTTTTAGTTTTTGAAGATTTTTGATTTTGAAGAATTAATTGATTTTAGGTACAATTGAAGCATCAAGAGTTTAATTGCAAGTGATTGTGCAAGATTTTGATTGCTAAAATTTTAGGGTTTTGGTAAAAATAGGTTGTGTGGTTTTGGTAAAAATTGTGTTGATTTCTTGCTATTGCATTGTGATTGTAAGTAATTTATTAACCCTTTTATGTTGATTGATTTTAAATATGTATGCATGTGTTTAATTTTATATCAAGAATTCATAGATTGTGATGCATGTTGTGTGTTGAGGTTGGAATATTGATTGGAGATGTTAGTGGACGAAGATAGGTTAGCTAGGAGTATTTTGAAGCTTGTTGGGTGCGAAAAATAAGGTTTGGCGGAGTTTTTAAGTGTCACTTTTAATGCAGAAAATTGACGAGCCGAGTTTGGGTGAGTCAAAATTGTTAAATTTGATTTTAGGCTTGAAAATATGATAGAGGTCGTCCCTAGTTTTGATTCGATATATCGTGGGTTTCGTAACTCTCAAACACGATGATTTGGAGCCGTTAGAAGTTTGGAATATGGTAGAAAGTCCCAATCAGCTCATGTGTAAAAATACATTTTCTGCAAAATCGTAAAAGGATTTTTTGATCATTTTCTGTTGGGTTTCGGGTCTCGGCTAAAACTAAAAAGTTGTCCGAAACATCATTTTAAATCAAATTCTTTAAGTCCGAGTCGTGAAAACGTAAGTTAACGGGTCGTTTTGGACGGGTCAGATTTAAGAAAAATATATAATAAAAAGTCAAACTTGACGAAATCCTTTTAATGGTCAATTAGCGTTATGGAGAATAGTTAGGCATAAATATAGTAACTAAAACTGAAATTACAACTAATGAATTAGTCTCTTACTTTAGTTCGCATCTAGAAGTCTTGATCTTCAAAATGGGTAAAATTTCATTAAAATTTCATATTTGTCGGAATGGGTTAAAATGTCCATTTAATGTAAGAGAGTTCTTAAAAGAATAAAAATATTATAACGAGAAATATTTTATGACTAATAAGTCATACATAAACTTTTGATTGTGTCTAAAATCAAATTGGGTATAATAAGTTAGAGTATGGGTGTGTTTGGACGGGTTGACCGTTGTAAATTCGGAATAGGAATTTAGTGCAGAATTTTGTGTCTTCTTGTGAGCATCATAACTCAACCATCCGACTAGCTTTTATTGATTTTCTTAATTCTAAAACTAATTTCAAAGAGTCCACTTTCCAACCAAAGTGGTTTCGTGAATTTTCAGTAAGTGAAAATCAGTCAAAATGATTTTACAAGATAGGTTGTCAAAACTGCGTTTTTGGGACAGTTTTCTAGTTTGTGTTTGTGAGGGTAGCAGCCCTATCAAAACATTTTTATAATTAATTAAATTGATACGGTAGCAAGTATATGATGTGTAGGAGTCCTTTGAATTTTTTTATATTTTATTCTATTGGTTATATAGGTCAGGTCATGCTAAACTTTTAAGAGGTTTGTGCAGGTCATTATCTGGACACGTCGAGCCAACGAATTTTTGGAAAATAGTTAGAGTTGTAAAACCTTCATGGGAAAAATACAGTAGACTTAGAACATGTTGAGATAGTTAAGAATGGAGTTTGGTAGTCGTTTGAGATCGTTTGGTATTTCTTTGAAATTCGTCAAGTGACTAAGAAAATTGTTCGAAAGGTTTACAAAGCTATATGAATATAAGACGAAACATTTAGGACGTTGTGATAACTGAATAAAGATGCACACATGGATTCTATGATATAAGATTATATATATGTCGAAACATATTATTTTCCTTTCTTTCTCGCGCTTATGCAACTTATGCATTTTCTTATAAGTTATATGTTCTAATACGCGCACCATTATTATAGGTCACGGGTGAGACGTTGTCGCCGTTCTTTCTATGTTGAATTTCTCGTTCGATGCTTCTACTTGCAGTGAGTTCATTGCCCTACCTTTTCTCTTTTAATGGTTTTCATAAATTGTTTTCGTGTGAGAATACATGCGTGTTTTACCAAGTAAACTTATTTATTTCTACCACATATGCGTTACATGATTACTTTTACTAAAGTTTTTACTTGCTTACTGTATGACTTCTAAAACATGTGTGATACATTTTTGTTTTCATATGAACTTATTAAAGTTTGATTTGCTTATTACATGATTGGAGCCTCGCGCCGATGGAACCCTATGCTTAAACGGCAGGAGTTGGTTGCCATGTTATGGTGACTTGAGGACTGTGATCATGCATGAGTCCCACAAATCAAAATACTCCATCTATCCGGGTTCCGACAAGATGTACCAAGACATGAAGAAACTATATTGGTGGCCCAATATGAAAGCCGACATCACCACCTATGTTAGCAAATGTTTGACATATGCCAGGGTCAAGGCCGGACATCAAAGGCCATCGGGTTTGTTGGTACAACCCGAGATACCCTAATGGAAGAGGGATAACATCACAATGGATTTTGTCACAAAGCTTCCTAAGTCATCGCAAGGGTATGACATCATTTGGGTGATTGTTGACCGACTTACGAACTCTGCAATCTTCGTACCAATAAGGGAAACTGACCCTATGGAGAAGTTGGCAAGGATGTACCTAAAGGAGGTTGTCACAAGGCATGGAATACCTGTCTCGATCATTTGTGATCGTGACCCTAGATTCGCTTCAAATTTCTAGAGGTCACTTCAGAAGGCTTTGGGTACTAATTTGGATATGAGTACTGCGTACCATCCACAAACTGATGGACAAAGTAAGAGAATTATCCAAACTCTTGAGGATATGCTACGTGCTTGTGTGATCGACTTTGGGAATGGTTGGATTAAACACTTGCCACTAGTTGAGTTTTCTTACAACAATAGTTATCACGCTAGCATCAAGGCTACACCGTTCGAAGCACTTTACGATCAAAAGTGTCGTTCACCTGTTTGTTGGGCCGAGGTTGGACAAGTTCAACTCACCGGTCCAGAAATAGTCCAAGAGACAACTGAGAAGGTCATTCAGATCAAGCAAAGAATGCAAGCCGCTTGTGACTGACAAAAGAGTTATGCCGATTTAAAGCGTAAGCCGATGGAGTTTCAAGTCGGGGATAGAGTTATGCTCAAAGTTTCACCATGGAAAGGGGTCGTACGTATTGGTAAACGGGTAAAGTTAAACCCTAGATATGTTGGGCCTTTTAAGGTGTTGAAAAAGGTTGGATCTATTGCTTACAAGCCGGAGCTTCCTCAATAGTTGAGCAGGGTTCACAATACATTCTATGTATCCAACTTGAAGAAATGTTATTCCGACGAACCTTTAGTCGTTCTGTTGGAAGGACTACACATTGATGATAAACTTCAATTTGTGGAAGAGCCCGTTGAAATTATGGAACGGAAGATCAAACGATTAAAGCGGAGCCGTATACCACTCGTTAAGGTTCGTTAGAACTCGAGGAGAGGTCTTGAGTTTACGTGGGAATGTGAAGATAGAAATACGCTCATCTCTTCACAAATCAAGCGTCTTCATCCACTACCACATCTTAAGCTTTGAGGACAAAGCTCTTCTAATGGGTGGAGACTCTAACATTTCGCATTTTTAGGTCATTTACGACTTTAGTTATTCCATTATTTATTTTTAGGCTTTTACGTGTTCGCTTTTAATTTCTACCGTTAAGCTAAATCGTGTAAACTAAAAATGATCATTTAACGTAATCGGGCATCAAACAATTAAATGTTTACGTCAAGTAAGTGTTATAAAGTTATTAGAATGATAATTTATAACTTTACGCTTTTTATTTTTTTGGTTAAGTAAAAATTTTATGTAACGCAATAAAACTACGTTTTTGCATGCATGGTAAACCATAAACCCACCTACACTTCAACAAATACCCATCATAATACCCAATACCCTAAAAACTACAAAAATACTTATACAAATAAGCCTTAGCCAAATATATATACGTACATACACATACTCATCTAAATTAATTCCAACAAATCTCCACTAGCACTAATAAACTATGTTATCTATTAACCAAGGGTTAAACATCTTACTAGTGATCTTGTCAAGCCTCCAAATTTGTCATAAATTGTCTCCAAGCATGCATAGGGTTCGGCTAGGATTAAGGAAGCAAGAAAAGAAAGCCAAGCATGCAATTGAGGTATCTTATCAATCTTACACAAGTAGACTTAGGTGATTAATAAACAAGTCAATATCCTTCCCTTGATCCCAAAATTCACGACGAAGAGAAGCAACAAGAAAAAGGATCCATGCAAGCCCTAGTCCCATCAATGCACATCATGTACCCTAAACATAAGAACCTAAACTAATATTAAACTAACCTAAAGGTCCTAAATTATTTAATACACAAGTTGGTTTCCCCTTTTTGAACCCAAAACCTGACGAACCTAAATGGAACCCAAAACCATTCGTTGGTTTGATAGGAGAGGTATTCTAGGACTTAACTTACTATATGTATGTTCCCTTAACCAACACATCCCATTTCTTACCATTCACAATCAAAACTCACTTGCAAACTCTCTCAAAATCACTCATCTCTCACTCTCACCCACGGCATACAAACACACAACCTAGTATCTTGTGACTTTGGTTTCTAAACTAGTACAAGTATCCAAGGATCATAAGTAGGACTACATAAGATACATTGGAAGCTTGGTTAATTGCAAGGGTTTCATTCAAGTAAAAGAACATTAAGGTTACTAACACTCGACACTCGCCATCCCACTCTCCTCACTCTCGGACTCTTGTAAGTCGACACACATCTTAAACCTCTTCTTTTATTTTGTGATCATGCGTATTAGACTCGTTATACTAAAGTGAATGGGTTACAATGCGTGACCCGTTCCATTTCCCGTCTCGTTTTGCTTGTTATCTCGGCTTGTGTGGCACTTGACATGACCCTCACTCGTGACATAAGACATCTCTCGACAAACTTAAGTTTGCTTAACCCCTCTTGGGCTCAAAGACGAAAATGACGTTGCATGAAACATTAAGCACGATATTTAACTAATTCACACGTGTGCTTTGTCATGAAAATGGTGGGCTCGGTTAAGGAAATGACGTAGTAACTAAATATGTTTTTGCATGTAGATAGAGTAGCTTAACTGAGCTTATTTAAGCTCCAAGACTTATTGGTTGGCTTAAGGTTGTTGGTCGAAGCATGGGAAACAAAACAGTGAGTTAATAACTCACTGTTGGATCGAACCAAAGCCCAATAAGGGCAACCCCACTTGCTACTAGAAGAGATTAAATTGTAAGCCCAATTAGAAAGCTTATTAAGCTAATGGACCTAGTTATGCCACGCCCACACCCCTAAAATGCTTATTGGACTCTTATAAAGCCCAACGGCCCATTTACTAGGCGTATGGCTTATTGAATAATCTAACAAGTGGAAACACTCATTTACAACTTAATATATATGAAAAACTAGTGGGAACCCTTAATGGACCTTATAAGGCTTATCGAAATTGATTATTGGGCCGAAGGACCAATTGACGCAAAATAAACTCGTTCGAGCTTAATTTCGAACAAACAAATTCGTGTGGCTTATTTGGGCTTAATAAAATACTTAAGTCACTTTAAATCCCCTTTTAGACCTTTAAAAAGCCTAACGGGCCTTATTGGGCCAAAAAGTCCAACAAGCTTAAAATAAGCTCAGCCGAGCTTATGGATAAGCCGAAACAGCTTAATTCGCTTAATTAAAGTTAACAAAACCAAATGCCACTCTTTGGAATTTATTTGGGCTAAAAATGCAACTTTTACAAAGTTAAGGACCTAAAGTGTCAAAACAAAAACATAAGGGTTAAATCTGCCAATTTATCATTCTTATAAGGTTGAGGGACTATTTTTGACAGGTTGTAAAATTAGTAGACTTGGAATGCAATTTTCAAGTATAAGGACTATAAGTGTAAAAATTGGAAACTAAGAGGGCTAAACATGTAACTTTGAGAAGTTAAGGGTAAACGGTGAAACAAAGATTTTTTATTAAATACGTAACACATGAAATACTTGGAATCTTGTTTCCAAAAATAAACCGACGAGTTTTATTAACACGATTAAAGTAAATTATTATTAATAAACATTATACTTATTTATAATAAATTATATATAAACGTACGTCCTTCCGAGAGCCAACCACTAGAAACTTTTCCTTAAAACATTAAAAGCCGCCACACAAGCAACAATAACATGTCATTATGTAAATTACAATGTCATTGTAATTTATACATTGAGTCGTTAGCCTAAACTTGTAGACTAAGACTTGCCGTACTTACTTAGGTATTTGACGGTGCCACTCATTTGTCATACTTTGGTGCATTTGCAATTCAAGAAGAACTACCGGCTAAGGTGAGTTCATAGCCCCATGTTTTACTATATCAATGATTTATAACTTTTGGGGTGAGAAACATGCTTTGTTTTACAAATTGGACGTAAGTGTACATTTTATCATGATTACGTGTTTGCCTAAGTAGCGATAACCCTCTGAGCCCATTATCATGAACTTTCAATTACTTTGTGTGAGCGTGAATGATATAAATAGATCTATTTGGGGTTGACATCCCCATCCGAGTGAGTAGCTTTCACTGGTGTCACGGAGTGAACTAACGGATGTATAACATGTCGAATTCGGATGTTGCGGGTTAGAACATCATCACGGGCAATGTTGGCAATTTATATTGCAATTCATACATGTCAAGCTTCAGTGTCATAAGCTTAGGGAAATGTAATTACATTTGTTATGTTTGCATATGTTGCATTATCATACATTTGAAAATCTTACGGTCCTACATTACATTTACACAAACCTATGAATTCACAAACTTTATGTTGATGTTTTAAGCATGTTTTTCTCAGGTCAATGAGGCATGAGGTGCTAAGGATACATTGGGATAGTCTTTTGGTAGTCATGCATTAAAGATTTGGAGTCATTACATGTTAGGATATTGTTATGATCTAAAATCTTTGTTATCAAGTGTTGAACAATTTAAGCCGTTGTGCTTTGTATTAAACAATTTCAATAAATCCAATGTATCGTATTTTAAACGACTCTTTTAGAGGTTGTTCTCATATCTTGTGCTATTGATCTATAATGTAACGCTCCCGGATACTCATATTCCGCTGCGACCTAATTTGGGGGTGTTACATATTGGTATCAGAGCCAAGGTTATAGAGAACCAGGTCAAATAGTTTTACTTAGACTATAACCGTTTTCAAACATTGCATCATAAAAAGCGATTTTTATGGGACATTCATTCATACATTACTTGTCGCATTAGTTGGGTATACTAGATGTTGCATGGTTCTCATATGTGGTTATAATATATTAAGTATATTATTATTGGTCTTATATATGTACTAATGTAAACTCTGTTTGAGTGTTATAGATACAGTCTGTCATCGGATTCGGCATCATCTGAGGTTACATATATGTCTATATCATCGCATGGAGACCCGCTAACTTGGGCGGTGGACTTCTTCAGACTCTAGGAGCCTAACTCACCGGAGGCTGCACCGGCATCACCGAACTACGTGCCTAGCCCTAAGGAGCCAGAGCAGGCACCGCTATCACCAGATTACGTGTCGGGACCAGAGTACCCCGAGTACTTGGCCCTATCAGATGAGGAGGTTCCCATGGAGGATCAACCTTATGATGTTGCTGATTCACCTATATCCTTATCTCCAGGCTACGTTGCTGACTCGGATCCCGAGGAGGATCCCGATGAGGACTCTGAGGATGGTCTAGTAGACTATCCAACTGATAGAGGTGACAACAATGATGATGACTCCTCTGATGATGACGAAGAGGAGGAGGCTTCAGAGGATGGGGAGGCTAAGGAAGAGGAGGAGCATCTGGCTCCGGCCGACTCTGTTGTTGCACCCGTTGTTGACCATGTCCCCTCTTCTGAGGAGACAGAGCCGTTTGAGACTGATGAGTCTGCACCTACACCTAGATCACCTCAGACTATAGTCCCTTTTTCTCAGACACGTCTCCATAGGGCACGAAAGACTATCAGACTTGAGCCACCGATGTCACCATCTATGGAGGCATGCATTGCTGAGTATGTTGTCGCACCTACACCACCATCACCACCACCATCTCCACTATCAGATTGGTCATCTCCATTACCTCAGATTCCCTCACCACCACTACCACTTCCACCATCATCACTACATTTACCACAACAGGTACCCACATCATTACCATTACCATCATCACCGCTGCCACCACTACCAGCCTCACTGTTCATACCACCACTAGTCGACCGTAGGGAGGACACTCCCGAGGCTGAGTTACCACCTCGTAAGAGGTTATGTCTGACTGCTCTCACATCGAGGTATGAGGTGGGGGAAAGTTTGACTGCTGCTCCTAGACCTGCTGGAGGTCATGGGATAGACTATGGGTTTATCGGCACTCTGGATGCCGAAACCATACGTCAGAGAGCCGAGGAGGTCGGCTATAGGATTAGAGATACTTAGGTAGACCCAAGAGAGGCTGCCGAGGAGATAGCACCGGTGACCCTTGAAGGGGTCAACACTAGGGTGACCGAGCTCATTGCGGTGCAGGAGCAAGACACTCAGGACATTTATGCTATGATCGAGGATGCCCAGGATAGGCAGACTCGGATATTTCAGGGTGTTGAGACATTAATCGATGATAGGCAGTACCACTATGAGACTGCACGACTGTTAGATCAGGAGGCTCTAGTCTCCCGAGAGGCTTGGGCATACTCTATGAGATTTAGTTCGGCTATCCATTATGAGCTTCAGGGAGGGCACACTCTATGGGATTTAGTTCGGCTATCCATTATGAGCTTCAGGGATACAGGACCCACGATTGGATGCAGGATCACCGTATCGATGCGCATGATTCATTGATAACGGCCCTGACCGCACAGGTTTCATCGCTGCAGGTACATTTGGCGACGGCTTTAGGCGAGATTCGAGCACTTCAGGCTAGAGATCAGGCTCGTGCAGATGCTCCCGAGGGTACTGGTAGTAGTGCCTAGGTTTACTTTCATGTTCATAGCTATCATTTGTAGCCGGCTAAGTATTATGGGTTTTATTCCCAGCTAGCACGGCAGTAGGACTTGTATTTTCATTTCTTGTATCAGACAATCATGTATGTTTTCCAGTTATATATGATGTGTTGTATTATGTCATGTCGATCTCAATTCTGTTATGTGTTGTGATCCCAGTCATGTTATATAATCACTGTGTGATGTGATCTTGTTATATATATGTTGTACCCATGTCATGTTGTGAGGTTTATGAAAACTCACGTGTTTTATATTGTTGTGATTTAGAACAATATGCCACCAAGGAGATCCTCTGCTACTGCAAGGGCTGCTGCTGCTGCAAGGGCTGCTGCTGCTGCCCCTATGACAGCTGCTGCTGTTGAACAGCTAATCGAAGCAAGAGTCTCCGCGGCACTTGCTAATCATGAAACTCTTCGAAACAACACTAATGGTCATGGCGACGGAAGCCACAATTCTGGCATTGGAAACAGAGGAACTACACGCACTCCGCGTGAGTGTACGTACAAAGATTTCCTGAACTGTCATCCACTAAATTTTAAGGGTACTGAAGGGGTAGTTGTGTTGGCCCAATGGTTTGAAAAGATGGAATCAGTGTTCCACATAAGCAACTGTGCTGTGGAGAACCAAGTTAAGTTCGCTACTTGCACTTTCGTTGGAAATGCCCTTACATGGTGGAACTCCCACATGAAGGCTGTTACTCAAGATGTTGCTTATGCCATGGACTGGAAGACACTGAAGAAGATGATGACAGTCAAATACTGCCCAAGGGGTGAAATCAAGAAGTTGGAAATTGAGCTCTGGAACCTAAAAGTGAAGGGTACTGATATCCCGAGCTACACTCTGCGTTTCCAAGAGCTTGCACTAATGTGTGGACGTATGTTTCCTGAGGAATCGGATGAAGTTGAGAAGTATGTTGGTGGACTTCCTGATATGATTCGGGGAAATGTGATGTCATATCGTCCCCAAACAACAGAGGAGGCAATTGAGTTTGCCAATGATCAGATGGACCAAAAACTCATCACTATTACTGAAAGGCAAGCTGAGCAGAAGAGGAAATTAGAGTATAATGTTAGGAACAATCAAGGGCACCAACAACAAAACAAGAGGCAGAACACTAGGAGGGCATACACTACTGGGCCTAGTGAAAAGAGAGAGTACACGGGATCATTGCCTTTGTGTACAAAATGCAACTATCACTACAAAGGTCCATGTGCCCCCAGGTGTAATAAATGAAAGAAGATCGGCCATCTGGCTCATGACTGTAGGAGTTCTGGTCCCTATGGTAATAATAACAATCGTAGGAACTCCGAAACAACTCAGAATGCTGGCACTTGCTATAAGTGTGGTGTTCAGGGGCATTTCAAGAGAGACTGCCCAAAGTTGAAGAATAAAAAGCGTGGTAATCAAGGTGGGAATGGCAATGCCCCAGCGAAAGTGTACGTGGTGGGCAATGCGGGGACAAACTCGGACTCCAACGTCGTTACAAGTATGTTCCTTCTATACAACCGCTATGCTTCTATCTTATTTGATACTGGTGCCGATAGGAGTTTTGTATCTACTACATTTAGTTCCCTAATTGATATCACACCAACTACATTGGACCATTATTATGATGTTGAACTAGTCGACGGGAAAATAATTGGGATAAACACCATCATTCAGGGTTGTACATTAAACTTCTTAGATCATCCCTTCAACATTAACTTAATGCTCGTAGAACTTGGAAGTTTTGATGTCATAGTTGGTATGGATTGGTTGGCAAAATACCACGCTTTCATTGATTGTGTCGAGAAGATCGTTCGTATTCCCTGGGGAAATGAACCCTTAATCATTCATGGTGATGAAAGTAATCAAGGAAACGGGACTCGTTTGAACATCATTTCGTGCACCAAAACTCATAAATATTTGTTGAAAGGACATCACGTCTTTTTGGCACATGTTACTACAAAGGAGATTGAAGACAAGTTGGGGGAGAAGCGACTGGAGGACGTACCAATCGTTTGAGATTTTCCTGAGGTATTTCCTGAATATTTACCGGGTCTTCCGCCGACTCGACAAGTGGAATTTCAGATCGATTTGGTGCTTGGTGTTGCACCTGTAGCACGAGCACCTTATCGATTGGCTCCTTCCGAAATGAAAGAGTTGTCGGAGCAAATGCAAGAGCTATCCAACAAGGGCCTTATAAGACCCAGTTCCTCACCTTGGGGAGCTCCAGTCTTGTTTGTCAAAAATAAGGACGGTTCATTTCGGATGTGCATCGACTACCGGGAATTGAATAAACTGACGGTGAAGAATCGTTATCCTCTCCCAAGGATTGATGATTTATTTGACCAACTACAAGGATCCAGTGTTTATTCGAAGATAGACTTACAGTCGGGTTATCATCAACCCAGAGTACGAGAAGAGGATATTCCAAAGACGGCATTTAGGACTCGGTATGGTCATTACGAGTTCCAAGTGATGCCATTTGGTTTGACAAATGCACCTGCGGTATTCATGGACCTCATGAACCGAGTGTGCAAACCATACTTGGATAAGTTTGTAATTGTCTTTATTGACGATATACTAATTTATTCAAAGAACAAAAAGGAACACGAAGAACATCTTAAGGTAATTTTAAAACTGCTTAAGAAGGAGGAGCTATATGCTAAGTTTTCAAAATGTAAATTTTAGATTCCTACGGTACAATTTCTTGGTCACGTGATTGACTGTCAAGGCATTCACGTGGATCCTACCAAGATCGAATCTATTAAAGATTGGGCGTCTCCTAAAACATCAATGGAGATTCGTCAATTTTTAGGTCTTGCTGGATAACTACACAGTAAGATCATTGAAGGGTTTCAAAAAGTCGCTAAGCCGATACCAAACTTATCTCAAAGAAAGTCGCCTTTGAATGGGTGACAAGCTAGGAAGCAGCTTCCAGACATTGACAAATAAGTTTAATGTAAGCGCACCTATAGTAGCTCTCCCTCAGGAGCTGAGAGCTTCATTGTTTTATTGCGATGTGTCACAAAAGATTGGGTGCGGTGTTGATGTAAAATGATAAGGTGATTTGCTTAGGCGTCTCGATAATTGAAGATTCATTAGAAAATTATACTACACATGATTCGAACTTGGTGCAGTGGTGTATGCTCTAAAGATTTGGAGCACACTTGAATGGGACCAAAGTGTACGTTTTCACAGATCATAAGAGTATACAATACATACTAGACTAAAGGAGTTGAATATGAGGCAACGTCGTTGGTTAGAGTTGCTGAGTGACTACGATTGTGAGATTCGTTATCACCCGGGGAAGACAAATGTTGTTGCTGATGCTTTAAGCAGGAAAGAGCGAATTAAACTATTAAGAGTCTGAGCTTTAATTATGACTATTGGTTTGGATCTTCCTAAACAAATCTTTAATGCTCAGACTAAAGCACAAAAACCAGAGAATCTCAAGAACAAAGATGTAGGAGGTATGATCAAGAAGGATATACCGAAAGAGAAGTTGGAGCCTCGTGCCGATGGAACCTTATGCTTAAATGACAGGAGTTGGTTACCATGTTATGGTTACTTGAGGACTGTGATCATGCTCGAGTCCCACAAATCAAAATATTCTATCCATCCGGGTTCTGACAAGATGTACCAAGACTTGAAGAAACTATAATGGGTGGACCCAAATGAAAGCTTACATCGCCACCTATGTTAGCAAATGTTTAACATGTGCTAGGTCAAGGCCAAACCCATAGGCCATCAGGTTTGTTGGTACAACCCGAGAAACCCCCAATAGGAAGTGGGAAACAACATAATGGATTTTATCATAAAGCATCCTAAGTCATCGCAAGTAGTATGATGCACCTTTTTGTGGTGAATGTTTGACCGACAACGAAGTCTGCAAATCTATCGTACCATTATGGAAACTGACCCATGGAGAATTGGCATGGACGTACCTAAAGAGTGTCACAAGTGCATGGAATACCTGTCTTGAGTCATTTGGGGATCGTGAGCCCATAGATTGCACGATCAAATGTTCTAGAAGGTCACTTCATAAGCTTTGAGAGACTAATTTGGGATATGCCGTACTGCAGGAACCATCCACAACTATGACAGTGATCGAGTAGAACTATCCAAACACTCGAGATACACGTGCTTGGGTGATCGACTTTAGAAATGGTTTGGGATATATCTCTCTCATATCTACCTCTCTATCTCTACTATATCTGTAGAGATATCTTCACAAACAACATTCCTCCTCTATCTATCAGTATCAAAGGCTAGCACGATCTAGGCACTTTTATGGTCGAAAGTGTCGTTCACCTGTTTGTTGGGCCGAGGTTGGACAAGTTCAACTCACCGGTCCAGAAATAGTCCAAGAGACAACTGAGAAGGTCATTCAGATCAAGCAAAGAATGCAAGCCGCTCGTGACCGACAAAAGAGTTACGCCGATTTAAAGCGTAAGCCGATGGAGTTTCAAGTTGGGGATAGAGTTATGCTCAAAGTTTCACCTTGGAAAGGGGTCGTACGTTTTGGCAAACGGGGGAAGTTAAACCCTAGATATGTTGGACCTTTTAAGGTGCTGGAAAAGGTTGGATCCGTTGCTTACAAGCTTGAGCTTCCTCAAGAGTTGAGCAGGGTTCACAATACATTTCATGTATCCAACTTGAAGAAATGTTATTCCGACGAACCATTAGCCGTTCCATTGGAAGGACTTCATGTTGATGACAAGCTCCGTTTTGTGGAGGAACCCGTAGAGATCATGGATCGAGAAGTCAAATGGTTGAAGCAAAGTCGTATCCCAATTGTCAAGGTTCGATGGAACTCGAGGAGAGGTCCTGAGTTCACATGGGAACGTGAAGACCAATTTCAAAAGAAGTATCCGCACCTCTTCACTAAACCCGTACCTTCGTCAAGTGTTGCGACTTGAGCCTTGGGGACAAGGCTCTTCTAACGGGAGGAGACTGTAACATTTCACATTTTTAGGTCATTTACGACTTCAATTATTCTATTATTTATTTTTAGGCTTTTACGCGTTCGCTTTTAATTTTTACCATTAAGCTAAATCGCGTAAACTAAAAATGAGCGTTTAACGTAAACGGGCATCAAACAAATAATGTTTATGTTCAAGTAATGTTATAAAGTTATTAGATGATAATTTAGAAACTTTACGCTTTTTATTTAAATGGTTACGTAAAATCTATACGTAACGCAATAAAACTACATGAAGAGAGCATGCAAGCAAACCATCTCCCTCTCTCCTCACACACACATCTCCCACTACCCACACATAACACCCATACATTGTATCAAAAACCTCATAAACTATTGCCAAATTCAGCCTCTAACCGAATTTGATCATACAAACAACTTGAAATTAAATCCCTACACCTCTACTAACTTGAATAAACAATATTAGTTGTTAACCAATGGATAAAATAACTATTTTTACCCAAATTTTGTCCCCTTTAGAACACGACAAGAAACAAGGGAAGGAGAGGAGACAAGAAGCAAGCATGTTAGACAAGTCATATCACTTCTTACACAAAGTATAACCCAACCAAAACATATCCCTATTCTTACAAGCCCTAAGTGAGTTTTTAAACCATATTCCTTGTCCTCTTGGTATCCTTAACTGGCCACCAACAAGAAACAACACCAAAACCATTTGATTGTTTTACTTAGATGGTATTCTTACATGTTTAACTATAAATAGGTCCCATAAAGCAACTAGTATGCACACACTTATTATTTCAAAGAAAAACAAAGCACAAAAACCCTCTCTTGAGCACTATAGGCCCACCGTCACCCTCACTCCACATACAATTGATAGTTTGTATTCTAAGTTAGTACAAGTAGTTCAAGGTGGTACCTATCAATCTAAGGTGTATCAACGAGTTTTAAGCTTGGTTGGTAATTAAAAGGGTTTATGCAAGTGAAAAGAAAATTAATGGTTCTTGGTACAGTTTGGTTTGTGGGAAGTAATAGGTTATACACTTGGGACTTGCATGTGTTATAATCATCCACTCATCTTATTAAGTCCTTCTAAGAACCCTAATCTTTTCAATAATTTAATTTCAGGTTTATATAATTGTGCATAGTTAAATCATCACTAGGTTTTCTTATTGAAGTTTATATAGTGAATTCATATATATACATACACAAATTTACATTTCTTATGATTAAGATGATGTTTAAAATATGTTAATATGTTTAAAACAAGGATTTACAAGCAATGGATAGTTTATATAATTATTTGTCAAGTTATGATTATTTATTTAATTATAAAGTTTAGATAAGTAAATAAATATGTTGCCAATTTTCTGGACCATTGATTGACAACTATGGCGGACACAATGTAGAAGACTTAATTTATATACCATAGATGTTAATTTATAAATTAGTAGACTTGTGGTAATTTTATAAAGTTTAAAAGTGTATAAAATGAGTTAATTAATCTTTTATATGCTACTGTTCATTCGAACTAATTGACATTTTATTTTATATTTTATAAAAATAATACATCTCATAAGGATCGTAAGCATATAAGAAACTTGAAAATCCGATAAATAACGAAGGAGTTATGATTTTTACGAGATTATGCGTATAAAAGTGTTTTTATAAAACTAAGTTTATAAAAACTATATGATTTCTAATCTGAGATATTTATTTTATATTTTTTTTGTAAATTATTTATTGTAAGAATTCTAAAAAGGTATGAAACTTGAAAAACCAATGGATAATGAACTAGTTATGACTTTTTCATGTTTTTGTAATAAAATAAACAAAAGTGACTTTATAAAATTAATTTTTATAAAAATTAATCATTTACAGAAACTACAGTGGACAATGGACTATGTTAGGTATGATAGAAAAATTTAATTATGAAGCCGTGGACATAAGAATCACTAAAAACCGAATCAAAACAAAATAAATAAAATAAATATAAGATTTCAACAATTAAAATTTATAAAAAGTATTTTTATAAATTTACACTTACTGTTACTGTTCATAACAGTAAATATGAATATAATAAATGTAATATTTGATTAGATTTTTCAAATACGAATCCATACATGTAAAGTACGATGAAAACGGGATTAAAACGAAGAAGATACGACGTTTTTATAAAAAGTGACATTTTGAATGTTTTTAACCTTATAAATATTATTTTCTCAAATAATCAAATTATTTGTATAATGAAATTATGTAAATAATGCATCAAGTATTTTTGGCAAATAACGAATTGTTGGACAAGGCGAATACATGAATACTTATTTTACAAGTACAAATTAAAGTGTTTAATTTTATAAATTAAACAAACACTTTTAGGTGGTGATGTAACTAAATAGAATTATATATGGTATTAATTATTCAAAGTACTTAGTACTCATATGACCTATATTTAATTAGGTTGCTTTCGGTCATATCCGTGACGTTTTCATTCACTTGATTTATTTCATTCACTTCCTTTACCGAGGTGAGTTCATAGCCCCATGTTTTACTATATCATGATTTACAACTTTAGGGTGAGAAACATGCAGTGTTTTACAATGACCCGCAGTTACATTTTTTACATGAATTACCGAGTTTGCTAAGTAGCGATAACCCTCTGACCCATTATCATGAACTGTCAATTACTTTGTGTGAGCGCGAATGTTATAAATAGATCTATTTGGGATTGACATCCCTGTTCGGGTGAGTAGCGCTCACTGTGCCGGTTTACCGGACAACGGACGTATACCATGTCGGATTTAGGATGTTGCGGGTTAGAACATCATAACGAGCAATGTTGGCAATTTATATTGCATTTCATACATGTCGAGCTTCAGTGTCATGAGCTAGGTAAAACAATTACATTTTGTGATTTTGCATTTGTTGCATCATTACGGGGAAATTCTCGCGGTCCACCATACATTTTACATAAACCTAAGAATTCACCAACATTTATGTTGACGTTTTAAAGCATGTTTCTCTCAGGTATCAATGAGGCATGAGGTGCTAAAAATACATTGGGGAAACTCTTGTTGGGAGTCAAGCATAAAGATTTGTTGCCATTACATCTTCAATATTTGTTATGATCTAAAATCTTGTTATCCAATGGATGAACAATTTAAGCCATTGTGCTGTGTATTAAACAATTTCATAATCCAATGTATCATATTTCAAATACTCTTTAAAAGGTCGTTCCTCATAATTGTGCTATTGATCTATGATTAAACGCTCCAAACACATTATTCCGACAGCGACCCAATTTGGGGTTGTTACACGGATGATGATGTTCAAAAGTAGGTTCCGGAGCAAATAGGTTGTATAAAGGGATACGTTTGTCAACAGAGAAAAGGATTGTCTCCATGGAGAGTATATTCCAACTGTCAACGCTGATGTGAACTTGGAGATTGTAATACTGAAGATGACGGTGAATGACTTGCAGAAGGTGCATCTTTATTAATGATATAGATTGAAGGGTACCGGCTGAAGTGACTAAAACTAAAACCGCTAGAGCAGAGAGACTGGTCCCTTTTCAACTTGAGTATGGTTTCCCAGTATTCCAACGAACCCCTGGTTGAATCAAATTCTCCAGTTCTTTATGTTTTGGGGGGTACATTAAGGCTGGCATGAACCGAGATATGGTATGAGCCCAGAAACTTATTGCCAGCATTAGAAAAGTAGAGCTGTCCTGTACTGAGTTGTACAGGAACCATCTTCTCAGTCCTGCTCATCATTGAACCTGAATATTTCCATATTCGTCGGGTTCTTTTGTTGTAGATTCTGTACCCTTTCCTGCTAGGGTGCATAACCAACAAATATTCCAATATCAGCTGTTGGTTGTAATTTTCTAAGATCTTCGCTGTCATTTGTAGGGTAACAAAGAGCACCAAAGACTCTGAAAAAGGTAAGATCAGGCTTCTTGTCATGCACCAGCTCATATGGGGTTTTGTTATGAAGAGTGTGAATGAGGGATCGGTTTTCGGTGTAACAAGCAGTAGCCACAGCTTCTGCCCATAGAAACATCAGAGCCTTAGAAAATATCAGCATTGTCCCTAGCGGTCTCTACAAGAGTACGGTTCTGTCTTTCGACAACGCCGTTCTGCTAGGATCCCTTAGAACTAGTTCTTTTGGTAAAAATACCGATACGTTCATAATATGCAGTCAAATCTTTATTGACAAATTCTGTGCCATATCGTAACGATGTATCTAATAATTTGTTATGACCGACTTGTAATTTGCATTAGAAGTTTGATGACGACTCTGGGGTTTCATCTTCGATCTTAAAAACCTAACCAAAGTAAACCGAGAATAATCATCACGATGACTAAGATGTATTCTCCCATTAATTTGTTGCACTCGCCATCGTCCCACATAAAATCCATATGAAGGGTATTCGAACTTCCAAGTTGGTGTTTTTGTATTATAGGTTTTTGGGTACGCTATTTTGCTTCATTTCCTAGTTGACATGCAGAGCAAATATGATCTTTCTCAAACTTCATCTAGGTAAACCTCTGACTAAGTCCATTCTTGCAAGGTCATTGATGGTATCGAAGTTCAAGTGGTTTAAACGACGATGCTATAACCATGATTTGTTCTTAGAGGCCTTAGACAACAGGGAAATGGGAGAGGACTTCATCATGTATTCAATCGAGATAGTGTATAAATTAGAACCGCGATAACCTTTAATTAATTCAACACCATCTGTATCTCGAACGTAGCAAGAATGCTTCCAGAATGCAAGCTTCCTAATGCAACATCCTAGAATCCAAGTCCCAAAATTTTCCAACAAAAAAAAATCGTGTCCTAGTCCTTCCACATAGTATACCCTGGAAATCACACTATCACCAATCACGTAATCTCCATAACCCATGATACACCAAAATGGTCATTCCCAAATCTAACTGTCCCGATGAACTTATTCACGAAATTCTTAGCTGGAGGAGTGTGTTTTTGACGAAATCCCCCTGAGTGGCGTCCATAAGTTATTGAACAGCCTGAGTCCAAATACCAAAGGACGATCTGTACGACCTGCATTTGAAAAACAGACAAAGATGGAGAGTTTGGAAAGTTGGATCCCCAATTTTGGTTGGGTTCCTGTTGGTTAACCCACAAGTAAGGCCTGGATTTCTTGTTTGCTTAACAGTGATACTTTGGTTTTATATGAGCCTAGTTTACAGGGCACTATTTCCCTAAAGTGAAAAATATTCTGCCCGTGGGTCTCCATTGATGACCAACACTGGTAAGCACTTTGCCTATGGGTTTCCATACTTGCCTAACTTGCTTAGGTTTCCAAACTTGTTAACTTTGCGCACAACATTATGAATATTATGAATAAAGGGGGATGCCTTAACATATATTAAATAATCAACCACACACCACATCAGATTTGCAGAAAATTAACATTTGTTACAGTTTGGCAAACAGGAATCAGAATTCAAATTAAATAACAGTACCGCTAGAGCTAACTACTATAATTAACAAACGAATCATGTTCTTAAGTTAGACTTATTTATCCTAGGGTGTTCTTCTACTTTCTTCTTGTTGACACCTTTAGCTGGCGAGATCCTATTTTTCTTGATCCGATAGTATTGATGCAACAGTTTACTCTTGTAGAAGGAGGCACATGGACATTAATCTTCTGAGTGTTCAGTTGCTCTACATGTTTGTGTGATTGTTCTTCAAAAGTAACTTGCTTTTTCCTAATTAAAGGAGTAGGAGCATGCTTTTTATCTCGTTGGTTAAAGGCTTTCGGAAAAGTGCCAATCACATATTCTAA
>BQNB010012858.1:0-78312 GCA_026074375.1 Tanacetum coccineum
CCTAACTTTATCTTTATCACTTTGGCTTTGTTCCTTTGTACTTTGCCCTTTTGTGGCCTTTTCTTAATAAATTTACCTTTAAGAAGAAAAAAAAAGTTATGTCGGCCATGATTTTTTTCGTTTTCTAGTTTCTCTCTCTAAGATATTCTCTAGCCGTTTTTTTCATTTTCTAAACTCATTTTATTAAGAAATCTATCATCTAAATTAAATCTAACCATGATTTTTGATTTTGGATAATAGATTTGTATTCCACTGTTCATTCCGTTCAAATTAATACCATTTTTATCACTATTCCATTTTCATTAAGTTCATTTTATATAGTCGTTGTTGCTGTTCATCGTGTTTTCTCTCTTCATTAACATCGTTTAATTTCTATTCACTGAATCCTTTTATGAAATATTGATTTCTTGTGTGTTTCATCATGAGAGATCCAGATCCAAAAAACCCTAACTCAGTTCCTCCTGCGAGGGGATCTGATGATGTTATTAAACCCAAACGTGCTTCTCGAAGTGGTCATAGTGATGTCAAATTAGCTCCAAAGTATACGTTCGCTATTTCTAAGCCAGCTGTAAATAGTGGTAAGAAGGGTAATAAGAAGAGTGGTATTAGGGGAAGGGAGTTGGAGAGGATAGTAGAGGATGTGGAATTTGATGATGCTGAAAGTGATGGTTCTGAAGTTAGGATTGAAGATGAGGAAGTTGATGGTGAAAGTAGTGATAGGGTTATGGGTAGGTCGGGGAGTGAAGGTATTGAAGGTAATGAAGGTCATGTAGGTGTGGAAACTGAGGTAAGTGAAGTTTCGTTAGGTAATGTTGTTAATAATGTTGAAAAAGTTAAGAAATCTTTTGCTAATAGAACTAATGTTATTGGTGATATGCCAGTTCCGTTTAGTGAAAATATTATTCTTAATCCTGGTGTTAAGGTTAGTAATGAACATAGGAATGATGTTAGAAAACAAGGGTATGGGAATGGGGATGTGAATGGTATGGTTTGGCCTAGTGTGAATGAGGCAGTAAGGAAGGATAATGGGAGTAATGGGGCGGGTAGTAATGCTATGGATACAGATATGTTAAAAAGTACTAGTGGAACGAAGCCTATGTCGTTCATTAGTACTATGCAAGGTATGAATGCTAGTGGTAATAATAAGTTGTCTAAGATTCCTGTGAGAGTGAATAAGGAGGGTAACAATGTAGTTGATATGGATCCGTTATTAGAAGAAGGGGGTAAGAAATGGGATTTAACGTTGGTGGGGTATTTTGTTGGTTTGAAAATGAGTTATGCTAAGATTTTAGGGCACTTAAGAAGAATGTGGAGGACTCGTGATCTTGCTGAGATTATTACTATTGAATGTGGTTTATATTTTCTGAAGTTTAGGTTTGTTGAGGGGATGAACTATGTCCTTGAAAATAGGCCTTGGCTTGTAGAGGGTAAACTATTATTTGTCCAAAAGTGGGAGGCTGGTTTGTGTATGGAGAAGCCTAAACCTACTAGAGTGCTGTTATGGGTTAAAATTATGAGTGTCCCGCTTGAAGCTTGGAATGCTCATGGTATTAGTAGGTTGGCAAGTAGTTTGGGAAACCCTATCATAATGGATAGAATTACTACTTCCATGTGCGAGAAGGCTTATGGGAGGGCTAGTTTTGCAAGGGTTTTAGTTGAAGTTGATGCAACGAAAGAATTGGCTGATAGTATTGAAGTTTGTTATAGCAGTATGGGAAAATCTATGAAGTTGAGGGTTGAATATGCATGGAAACCACCCCTTTGTACTCATTGCAGGGTGTTTGGCCATGATTTTAAGAATTGTAATGTGAGGCAGAGAACGGAGGAGGAGAGGAATGAGAAAGTTAATTACAAGAAGCAGGATGTGTCTAATGATGGCGTTGATAGTTTAAAACTTAATGGAGGGTGGCAAAGTGTAAGAAGACCTATTCGGAATGTGGCTAGTACTAGTAAGAATATAGGACTACAGTTTGGTAATGGGAATAAAGGTGGGAATTATGGTAGAGGTAGAGGTGGTATGTATGGTAGAGGTGGTTTGAATGGTAGTAGAGGTGGTTTGAGTGGTGGTAGAGGTGGTATGTTTCAAAAGGAAAATTATGAAGGTGTGGGTAAAAAATTTGTTCCAGTTAGAAGTGTAGGACAAAGAGTAGATAATGTGCATGTTATGGAGGGTGAAAGTAGTGGTAGTAGGGTTGATAAAAGTATAGATGTTTCTTTAGATAAGAATGGTTCTGTAAAGAAAACAAGTGTTAAGGAAGGTGTTAATATTAGAAACAGTTTTGAGGCATTAGTTGATGACGCTGTGGAAATTGGTGGGGAGGAATGGGTTGTGATGAGAAGCAAAATTGATTTGGCATGTGAATTGGGTATGCAGATTGATGATAATGAAAAGAAAAGATGGTCTGAGGATTTAAAGAAATACTATGATGATAAGTGTGAAGCTAATATAAAGAAGAACATGATTTCTGGGTTAAAGTGGAGGATTGCTAAATTGCAACAGGATATTGTTCATATCAATACATATGTGAATTCAGTGGCTAAGGAGGGTGCTGAAAAACAGTGTGTGGGTATTATGAAAGAAGAAGGGATAACAAGAAATCAGGCTTATGGGAAAATTTATGATGAAATTTATAAAAATGAGCTTATGAAGATAAAAAGGTTGAAGTTGGAACAACAGAAAGCTGAAGTGGATCTTTTCTTCTATGCTGAGGAAGTGTTGACTGATGCAGTTAGAGAGAATTGGACTGATGAGATGATTCAGCAATATGAAGGCTTAATGGGAGAGAAGGTGGACAAAATGATGAATGATAGTTTTCAAGGAAGTGCTTTGGAAAAGATGGATGAAGAAGTTGCAGAAGTTACATCTGGAACTGCTGAATTCATGGTGAGAGATGAGGTCTCAAATGTGGTTGAAGGTAATGATGCTGAGGTGCAAGGTAATTCTTGCGTCTGCCTCATTTATTGTTTAATTATGGTGATCAATATTGCTTCATGGAATGTTCAGGGATTGAGTAATTCCTTGAAACAAAATGAAGTTAAAAAACTAATTAATAGTAATAATATTAGTATGTTTGGTATTTTAGAAACTCAATTAAGGAAAAAGGTTGTTAATAAAGTTTGTAATGAGGTTTTTGGGGCTTGGGATTGGGTCTCAAATTTTGTTGATAGCAAAAAGGGTTGTAGAATAGCTGTAGGTTGGGACCCTACTGTTTTTAGACCTATGTTGATATCGCAGACTAGTCAAGTATTGCATTTTTTAGTTAAACGAAATATGGATAATCAAGATATTTATGTCTCTTTTGTTTATGGTGAGATTAATGCTATGGGCAGAAGGGAGTTATGGAAGACCCTTAAGGATTTTAATAATATTGCTGGTAATTTCCCATGGGTTTTACTTGGGGATTTTAACGTCATCCTCAGTTATAATGAAAATTCTAGGGGTATTAGAATTAATAATATGGGGGTTTATGAGTTTAGAGACTGTGTTGAATTTTTGAATATTGAAGACGTGAAGATTACGGGATTGTTTTTTACTTGGATTCAGAAAAGAAGGGATCCTAATAATGGTATTTTAAAGAAGTTAGATAGGGTTATGGGAAATGGGAAGTTTGTGGATGCGTATGTCAATGCGTTTGCTAATTTTCTTCCGTTTGGTGTTTCTGACCACTCCCCTGCTGTGTTAGTTTTTCCAGAGGTTAAGAGTAGGAAAAATAGAGCGTTTAGATTCTTGAATTATCTTACTGAGAAGAAGGAGTTTATTACGACGGTTAGAGATAATTGGAATGTTGATATTAAAGGGTATGCCATGTTTATTTTAGCTAAAAGGCTTAAGTTTCTCAAAAAACATATGAGAGACCTTAATAAGAAGAATGGTGATGTTTGTGAGAAGGTTAAAAGTTTAAAAGTGGAGTTAGATAGAGTTCAGGAGGCGTTGAGTAATGATCCTTCTAGTGTTCACTTTAGAGAGGAAGAGTTGGTGTATGCGGAGGCGTATAGGAAAGCTGTTAGTGATGAAGAATTGTTGTTGAAGCAGAAATCTAAAATTCAATGGCTTAAAGAGGGAGATTTTAATAGTGCTTATTTTCATAATATGGTCAAAGGAAGGGTTAAGAGTAGAATTGAATCTGTCTATGATGAAGATGGGAATATGTTTCATAATGATGATATGGCAGCTAAATTTGTGGATCATTTCAAGAAGTTCTTTGGTAAATGTGATGTGGTTTACCCTATTGAAGACCATGAGAATCTGTTTACTAAGAAGCTTGATCCTGAAACTGCTGAAGAGCTTATTAAGTTAGTATCTGATGATGAAATTAAGAAAGCATTATTTGATATTGAAGATAATAAGGCATCTGGTCCAAATGGTTATACTTCTAAGTTTTTCAAGAGTGCTTGGAGTGTGGTGGGGAAGGATACTTGCTCTGCTGTTAAAGAATTTTTTTCTAGTGGAAAATTGCTCGGTGAGTTCAATGCCTCTATTATCTCTTTAATCCCTAAAGTTGTTGTTCCTAAAAAAGTTATTGATTACAGGCCGATTAGCTGTTGTAATGTAGTCTATAAAACTATTAGCAAAGTTATTACTAATAGGCTTAAAGGGGTTTTGAGTGGGCTGGTTGGGGAAAACCAAAGTGCTTTCATACCGGGAAGGCAAATTAGTGATAATATTTTGTTAACCCAAGAATTTATGAGGGGTTATCAGTGGAATGTTGGGCAAAGGGCGAGTAGGTGTGCGTTTAAAATTGATATTCAAAAGGCGTATGATACCGTTAATTGGAAATTTTTAGAGTTTATTTTAAAATGTTTTGGTTTTCATCCTATTATGATAAACTGGATTATGGTGTGTTTAACTACTGCTTCTTTTTCTGTTTGCATAAATGGTGAGGCTCATGGTTTCTTCAAGGCGGGAAGGGGGTTGAGACAGGGGGATCCTATCTCCCCTTATCTCTTCACATTGGTCATGGAGGTCCTAAATCTGATGATCAAAAGACATGTTGTTGCTGAGAAGAAGTTTAAATACCACTGGGGTTGCAGACGACTTATTGATGTTGTGCCATGGAGATTTAGTGTCTGCTTCTGTTTTAAGAAGGGGTTTGGATGATTTCTGCTTATGCTCTGGTCTTCTTCCTAGTATGTCAAAGAGTGAAGCTTTCTTTGGAAACGTCTCTAGTTCTGTCAAAGCTGATATCGGGCTTGTCATGCCATTTAAAGAGGGGGTCCTTCCTATTAAGTATCTGGGCGTGCCCATGGTGTCGAAGAGGATCACTGATAGAGATTGTAAGGTTATGGTTGAAGTTATTAGAAAAAGAGTGGGGGATTGGAGAAATAAATCCCTCTCTTTTGCTGGCAGGTTACAACTAATCTCTTCTATTCTTAACTCGTTACAAGTTTATTGGTCTGCACTTTTCATGCTTCCCATTCACACTTGTAATCAAATTGATAGAATTCTTAAGAATTTTTTGTGGACGGGTGGTGGGTCGAATAAGGGTATCGTTAGTGTGTCATGGAAAGAGATATGTAAGCCTAAAAGCCAGGGTGGTCTAGGTTTAAGGTCTGCTCACTTTTGGAATGAAGCTCTTTTAGCCAAACACATTTGGAATATTGTTAGTAGGAAAGATTCTATTTGGGTTAAGTGGGTGAATGTTTATAAACTTAAGGGTAGGAGTATGTGGGATATAGAGCTTGATAGAGGTTCTTCATGGTGTTGGAAAAGTTTACTTGATTTAAGAAGTAGAATTGAAAGATTTGTTCAAGTTAAAATTGGCAATGGGCGGGATTGTAATATTTGGTTTGATAAGTGGCACCCTCGTGGTCCTTTGAGTAGGCTTATTAATCATAGGATTCTGGAATGTGCTGATATGAGTCTTATTTTATTATTTTTTTTGGGGTAAAAGGGACAATGTGTCCCCGGTTAATTTTTTTATGTGCTGATATGAGTCTTAAGCTTAGTGTAAATGATATGATTGAGGGGAATGAGTGGGTTTGGCCTATTGAGTGGGATGATAGATTCAAGGAAGTCACTAATGTCCCTGTTCCAAATCTTAGGCCTGATGTTGAAGATAAGACTGTTTGGATTGATAAAAGGGGTAAGGAAAAGAGGTTTTCTGTTAGAGAAGTTTGGAAAGCTATTAGAATTGATTGTCCTAAAGTCATTTGGTATCGACATGTTTGGTTTTCTCAATGCATTCCTAGACATGCGTTTATTCTTTGGGTTGCTATTAAAGGGAAACTTAAGACTCTTGATAGAATCTCTAGATGGGTTAATACTCAGAGCATGGTGTGTTATTTATGTAATCAGGGGTTGGAGTCCCATAGCCATTTATTTTTCTCATGTCCTTTTTCTAAAAGGTTATGGGAGAGATTAAAACCATTGGCTAAACTGGAGGGTATTTCAAATGATTGGGCTTGCGTTATTTCTTTTATATCTAACAAACCTGCTACTAATACTATCTGGAGTATTATCCAGAGGTTGGTCTTGGGTGCTTGTGTTTATTTCTTATGGCAGGAAAGAAATTGTATCAAGAAGTTCAGGGATGTTGAGTGTTTGTACAAGAATATTGTTGATATCATCAGAATGAAACTTATGGGTCTTACTATGAAATGTTCCCCTGGTGTTCTTACGGCTGCTAGCATTTGGAATTTCAAGATCAATAAGTCTGATTATTATAGAAGAATGGTGGAGGAGCTTTTAAAAGAAGACATATTTAATGGCACCGAATAACTATGGTGGTTTGTATGTTTGTTTTATGTCTTATTAGTTTTTTTTTGGTTTGATAGTGTCTGTTTTGGCACTGGTTTCTAGGAATGTAATAGGGTATATGATTGTGATAATAGTAAGGCTAGTATGGTCTTGCTAAGGATACCATTAAACCTCAAAGATGCATAGTTGTAGGGTGTTGTTGTTAGGTTGGATGGCTTACATGCTCAGGAGGTTCTCTCTTCTTTAGGGAATGCTTGGGTCTGTTTTAATGTTTGCAGGAAGGGTTTGTGATGGATGGGTGGGGAGGATCTAACATTAGTTGTTCTCTTTTTTTTTTTGGGTTTTCCCATTGGGGTTTTCCCTTGGAAAGGTTTTTTTAAGGAGGCAATAGTGTTTGGTCTGCATATTATGTGCTCTCCCTTTGTAGGTTTCTTATTTATGCTTATGATACAGTTTAAGTGGCTGCTGCTTGATTGGTTTGCTGGTTATGTCAAGTTGTGGTTGCTGCTGGATGGATTTGAAGTTTTAGTTGTCTTGATAGGTGTTTCTGTTAGTTTGTTTATCTATGTAATTTGCTTATATGTATTTGCTGTTTGGTATTTTGAGCTTGGGAATTTATCCAATGCCAATTGTTTTTTATTTTTGCCTTTGTGGTTGGTTAGGGATGTGTCCTAACTTTTATAAATCACTTTGGCTTGTTCTTTTGTAAACTTTGCCTTTTTGGGCCTTTTTTTAATAAATTTACCTTTAAGAAAAAAAAATGATGACGAAAGTTAGGTCGAGCAAATCTGCTCGTCAAAGGTATCTTGTTTTGGGTAAAGGGTTTATACCCGATGAAATACTCAAATGATAACGAAAGTTATGTGGAGCAAAACTGCTCGCCAAAGGTATCTTGTTTTGGTTCAAGGGCTTATAGCCGATAAAATGCTCAAATGATGACGAAAGTTATGTCGAGTAAATCTGCTCGCCAAAGGTATCTTATTTTGGGTAAAGGGTTTATACCCGATGAAATGCTCAAATGATGACGAAAGTTATGTCGAGCAAATCTGCTCGCCAAAGGTATCTTGTTTTGGGTAAAGGGTTTATACCCGATGAAATGCTCAAATGATGACGAAAGTTATGTCGAGCAAATCTGCTCGCCAAAGGTATCTTGTTTTGGGTAAAGGGTTTATACCCGATGAAATGCTCAAATGATGACGAAAGTTATGTCGAGCAAATCTGCTCGTCAAAGGTATCTTATTTTGGGTAAATGGTTTATACTCGATGAAATGCACAAATGATGAGGAAAGTTATGTCAAGCAAATCTGTTCGCCAAAGGTTTCTTGTTTTAGGTAAAGGGTTTATACCCGATGAAATATCGCCAAAGGAATCTTGTTTTGGGTAAAGGATTTATACCCGATGAAATGCTCAAATGATGACGAAAGTTATGTCGAGCAAATCTGCTCGCCAAAGGTATCTTGTTTTGGGTAAAGGGTTTATACCCGATGAAATGCTCAAATGATGACGAAAGTTATGTCGAGCAAATCTGCTCGCCAAAGGTATCTTGTTTTTTTTTTGCTTAAAGGTAAATTTTATAAGCAAGGAATAAAAGAGTTAATACAAGATAAGCACAAAGAAAAGCTGAATAGGACACATCCCTAAACAACAAACTTTGGCTTAGAAATCAAAAAACAAATGGCAATGGACAATCCCCATGCTCAAAAATACAACTAAAATAAATACAATAAAAGGAAAATAAAGCTTACAAAAGGAAACTATATGCTTCTGAATCAATCAAAACATATGCCGGGACCAACCGACATACTTTGAAACATCACCACACATAGAGCCCAAAATAGTAAGCTTAAGAACCATAATACATGAGCAACTAACAATACCATATCCAAACCATCCATAAGCATAAAGAAGAGCATAGAAAACACCATCCAAATGAGTTTGCCTCCTTAAAAAAACCTCCCTTAGTAAAACCCAATGGGAAAAACCTAAAAGAGGAAAAAAGAGAACAACACTTATTTGGATCTTCTCATCATCCTGAAGCAAAATAACACAGTACATGCAGCATCCTAAATCTTCATACAACTTGACATCTTGATACTCTTCAAGCCACCAAAGGAAAAAAAGAACCTGAATAATTAACTTGACACAAAACAAGGAATAGAGGATTTTACAAAAATCAAAACCAGACATAGGACGCCTGCCAACATCATGAATCAAGATTCTAGTCCAGGTTCTGATTTCAAACTCCATTCCAACTTTATGCCAATCACTTTTAAAGCCATACCAGAATCCAATATTTCCATGAAGACATATATCCCAAATACAAGTATAATCCGATCAAGCGTGACACAATATGATGAGTGTTCATACGAGTTATATACACATAGTAATACATCGATTTACAACAATACAAACCAACACACAATATTCACATTTATTCATGACATAAACATAATTAAAACTATATAATCAACACATCACACAATTGCAAGTATAAATATAAAGCGATAAATGCGAGCATAAAAGTAAAGAGATAAGTAAGAGGAAATGCAAACCGGACACGATGATTTATAGTGGTTCGGTCACGAAGCACCTCTTCGCCCTACTCCACTCCTCGAGTACCCAACTCGAGAGTTACTTCACTAGTCAACAAGCTCCCTTTAGGCGGAGAAAACCGTACACAACTTTCGCTTATATCAATTTCCGACACTAAGCTAGATGTCGAGTTCTAATCTTAGCTAGAACCAATCTATCACGACTTCACAACTTCTTCACTACTTTCACGACTTCACAACACAACTTCACAACTACTTTCACAACTTCACAACACAACTTCACAACTACACAACTTCTTCACGCCTTAGTATTCTTCACCATACTACTTCACTACTTCACAACCTCACACTACTTAGATCACACCACTCTAACACTACATACAAAGATCACCACGATCTAACTATACTCACAAGATTGGAATACATAGACTCGATCTATACATTGTGAATGTAAAACATGTCACGAATGCACTAACTACATAACTTCGTATCTTGACGATAACGAGAGTTCTTCTCTTGCACTTGAATGAATGGATGATTGGATCACATTTTAAACATACTTATAATAAGTTAAGTGATCAAAGAAGAGGGTTTGAAATGAGGTTTTAGATCTGAGAAAACTATGTGCAAAGAGGTGAGAAAATATGTGGAAACAATTTACTATTTATAGGGAAAAAATTAATTTTTTATATGGGCGATCCCATTAATTATACAAGGGTGGTCCCTTTAATTATGGCCGGTCCCCTTAATTAATTAAGAGGGCCGCCCATTTTTCAGATGCTCTTTTTTGTCCTTTTGTGGGAAAGGTTTTTCTAGAATTTTCTAGCCGTTTTTGGGTAGAAAATTTGAATTCAAAATATTTATTTTGAATAAAACATTTCTTATAAAAAAGGTTTTGTATATGTTTTAAAAATGTTTGTCCCATTTTATAAAAAAATGTAAGGTTTGGAAAAATAAAAAATTTATTTGATCATTCAACAAATTAAAGTTTGTTTGTTCATACCCTTAGTAACTTAAATTTGTTGTTGAAGAAAGCTTGAGACGTTGAAAGATGTTGACGTATGAACTGATGATTTGTGATTACGAGTAACTTAAGCACTTTACGTTATGTGTTATAAGTTACATGTTTGTCATCGCCAAAACATGAAGAGAATGTATAGATTAAATATTGTAATATTTCTACCAACACAGAGTACTCCACTCGAGATTTCACTATGTCAACCAGCTCCCTTTAGAAGGAGAAAACCGTTTACACGTCGCTTACTTTCTTTTCCGACACTAAGCTAGATGTCGAGTCCTAATCAACTAGAACCAATCTAAGACTTCACTAAGTCTTTACACACTCACAAGATATATACTCTTGGATTGACACACAATCTAATTCACACAAATACACAATTTACACTATTGGATCTACACACAATCCAATTTACTCAACATCACAAAGAAAATATAATAAAGATTTGTGATCTTGAGGAGGAGGAAAGAGATCACTTGATAACAATTCGTTTCTAGATGAATACGATTGTTTTTCTCTTGCACTTGATTAGAAGAAGGGAGGAAGAGGGAATTAATCATTTGAAACAAGATCAAGATATGTTAGTGATCAAGATATATGTTTGAGAAAGAAAGAATGAAGAGTGAAAAATAGATCTGAGAAAATTCGTGGCAAGAGGTTGTGTTTTTCAGATGGGTGGCCCAGTATTTATAAGAGACAAAAAGAGTCGCTACTCTGCTGGCGGTCCTGGCGGTCCCTAATATGTTAGGGGGCCGCCCGTAGAGTACGCTTCTCTTTTGTCTTTTAGTGGGGAAAGTGTTATCTGTTTTGGAACCTTCCATTTTAGGGGGAAAATCTGATTTCAAATTTATTGTTTTAATAAAACATTTTTTTTATGAATAAATATTTTGTGTATATATTTTTGTAAATACACTTTTGTAGAAATGTAAGGTTTAAGAAAAATATTTTCTTGATCATTAATCATGTTTAATGATTTCTTTATCCATACCTTAAGTGATTAATCTTAAAAATAGAATTTTACGATTAGTAATTTATAAACGTTTAATTTTATCGTAAACGTTTTTACATTTTGTTATTATCAAAACATCGAGAGGTCAAAAAATATAAATAACATTTTTAGACATTATTTGTATTAACAGGCTCCATCTAGTGATTGATTTCGAGTCATGAATCGATATTGGCTTTGTGAGAATTAGCTAATAAAATGATTATTCAACCAAGTAATAAAATGTTTAATGCTTATTTCTATGTCTAACGAAATCGAATAAGAAAGTTTACTATTATCATTTCCAAACATGAATCTATCTTACATCATTTTATATAAAAAGGATTAAAGGCAGAAAGGAATTTCTTTTATATAAAATAGTTAAACGCTTAATTAACTATCGGTTGCTTTTGCGTTTATATCTTTATTCATGTGTACACCTTTGCAAAACTATTAAACTTTTTCATAAACACCAATCTCGTGGAACGACTGGTCTTACCCTAAATCTATGCTATAAACGGGGGTTATACTTTACCCATGTGTTAGTTGGAAATTGGTTAAAACTAGTATTATATATTTAAAGCTTTCGAAACACATTAAAAACAAATCACCCATCTTAGTTTCTCATCTGAAAAAGATTTAAAAGAATTTTTTATCACTCAAATAATGTCTACAACTCTTTAACTAGAAAACGGGACATTATCTGAGGGGGAGAAATGTGCTAATAATTCTTTTAAAAGAATCTTTCAAAATCAATCAAGGATTAAACGGAAAAGGATTTGAAATTAACAGATAATCAATTAAAGGGGAGTTAAAGTAATGTTAACTTAAAATGGGCCTTATATGTTATTGGTTTTAACCTTTAGGGATTAAAATGAAAAACTAGGAATCTATGCCTTAGAGTTAGCAACTACAGGGACTTAGGTTGCCATTTCCTTAAATCATTTAGGCTTTGTGTTAAGTTTAAATGGAAATAAAAGGGATAGCAATCTAGAGGGCCATTTCTACTACTTTGAAACTCCAACTGGTTAACACACTGCACATTTCTCACAAACACATTTCTTATAAATCTTTAAACTCACAAATACATTTCCCTCTCTACTCATTTCGCACGACTCAAACAAGAAATCAAAAGGTGTTTTTAAGCTTCAAGGTAACATTCTAACTTGTGTATAATCACCTAATCATTACTCTTTCAAAAGGAATTAGATTATTTCACTCTATATCATTCGAAAAGTCTAAATTCGAATCTAGGGTTCATAAAATAAAAGTTGTGATTTAGTCTAATTATTGATGGGGTTTTTGTTCATCTAGGGATTAGGAAGTCTCGACTATAACAGTTTCGAGTATCTCTAACACGTTAGTTAGATATTGTGATTTTTGTGTTGATGAATTATGCGAAACATGTGTAAGTAAGTGAAAGTTGGTGGGTTTATGTTATATAGAATGATTTTTGCATCCTTATGCCCTTGTTGTATGTTTTTAATATCCTAGGTCATCATTGGTTTGATTATTAATGTTCGTAGGTGCGAAATATACAATATGTGATGTGAGAATTCATGTTGTTGGTATTTCTATGTTGGTTAACTGTTCTATGTCCCCTAAGAATGTTTAATATGTTCCCTAGTTGCTTCAGTGCTCAAATGATATGGGTTCTTCTATTGTTGTGTGCTCGAAATAATCAAAAGGGCTCGAATGTTAGTTATTCATGTCGATCGTGTTTCTAATATGCTTTACAAATGATTACTGAAGTTTGTAAATGATGATTGAATGAAAATTGGTTGCCTAAATCTATGTTTGCATACTTTGAATTTTGAGAAATGTGACTTTGCCCAGCCTACGAAACATGTTAGATTTGAATCATGCGAAATATGTTTAGGTTTAGCCTGCGAAATATGTCCATGATTAGTTGTGCGAAATATGTCAAGGTTCATGTCTGCGAAATATGTTTGCCATTAGGTTTGTGGAATATGACATGTCTTATTCCTGCAAAATATGTTTGTCGCATGTCTGCGAAACTTGACAGTGTCCTTATTGTGTGAAACATGTCATTTTTAGGAAAAGAAACTCTGCCTAAATTTTTCTAAATCCTGCGAAACATGACCCAATTAAGCTATCCTGTGAAATATGTCACGACTTTAGTTTGACTTATTGTTGGCTTTTTGTTAGTTGACCACTGATTGACTGCGTGACTTAGGTTGACTTTGTCCAGTTTGTTGACTTTGACCATTAAACAGGGTTGACTTTCCTCAATTAGTGTATTACAACGGACTTAATTGCATGAAACCTAAACATAAACTTCATCTAAATCAATCATGACCACAAGTTACCTTACTCAAATCCATGATAAACTCGAATAATAAATATATAATAGAAATATAATCTATATATATAACCTATAAAAATATAAAAATATGCCTAAAAACTCCAAATATACAATATTTTGTGAATAGTATATAAACTGTATTGGATAACTCTTAAAGCAGAATCATGAATCAAGAACAAATTCAACAAGCTGCTCGTGATGAAGCACTGGTTCCCTCTGCTGACAGAATCAAGATCAACTATACAAACATGAGGATTGATCCTACTATGACTCAGAAGGAAGAAACTTACAAAGTCATCCTTGACATCATCAAGAACTCAGCTTGCTACAATGCCTTCCTCGTAATTGCTGATGTACTAAAAATCTACATGCAGCAATTCTGGAACATAGTTAAGAAGGTCAAGAAATCTTCTTTCTATGAGTTTGATTTGGATGACAAGAAGTGCAGAGTAGATGCTAAACTATTCAGGAAGATTCTCGATATTAGCCCAAGATTTCATAATAAAGACTTCATCATTCCACCATCTAAAGAGTCCATGATCACTTTCCTCTATGAGTTGGGATACAAGGGTTAAATCAACAAGCTTGCAAGCATGTTTGTTGATCACATGCATCAACCATGGAGACCTCTTGCTGCTATCATCAACAAGTGCCTTTCAAGGAAAACATTAAGTAATGACCGACTAAGGAAATCCAGAATGGATATCTTATCGGGTATGTTCCACAAGAAGAATGTCAACTTTGCCTAGTTAATTTGGGAAGACTTTCAATACTAGATTGACTACAGGCAGTCAAAACTCAAAAGGCGTGAAATCATGCCTTACCCTAGATTCACCAAAATCATCATCAACTACTTCCTCTCTCAACATAAATCACTTACATACCAACTTAAACTTGCTTAGATCCCCCTTGTGCGATTTGGTTCCTGATTCTCATGATCACTTGTTTTTTAAGTGTTCTTTTTCTTCGCATGTGTGGTATAAGGTTCGTGTTCTTTTTGACATAAACATTATATCTCTTCGTCTTATAGATGTTGTTGCTTTTATTGTTCCTATATCCATGGGCAAAACAGTTATCAATATTCTTTCTAGGATTGTTGTTGCTGCTACGGCGTACTACATTTGGCTGGAAAGGAATGGAAGATTGTTTAAGAAGAAGAATTCGTCTCCGAATCAGATTGTTAATGTTATCTTATCTATGGTGCGGTTGAAGTTGGTTACTTTCAAGTTCAAGAAGATGTCTACCAGGTCTCATTTGCTGTTTGACCAATGGAAGATTCCAAGCTATCGCACTGTTCATGATGGAAGTACCAGGTGAGGATTATACTCTTTTTTCCTTGTCCAAGGTTTTTCCTATTGGGTTTTCTTTAGAAAGGTTTTTTAAGGAGTCATACTCACTTGGATCGCGTTTGCTCCTATCGTGTTGCTGCTGGTTTGCGGGATGTTCGCTTGATTATATGTTCTCATCTTGGTTCATGTCTAGCTTAGTTTATGTATTTTACTAGGCTCTTGTTTGTGTTTATGGAATGTCATAAACACTAGTTTATCAAGTTGTGTGTAGCTTAAGGTTAATGTGGTATTTCAGCCACATTCCTTCTGTACTTAACTGTTTTGATTAATATATTTACCGGGGTAACCTTTTACCGAAAAAAAACACAAATCAGTTGCCAAAAAAAGCACTCATACATCAACACCATTAAGGATGATGGTGTCTTGAATAGATTGAAGTTTGTCAGAACTGGTGAAGACTTTCAAGAATATGGATGAACTATTCCAGACACGATGTTGACTGATGATATCAAGAAATCAGAAGCTTATAAAGCTTTTATTGGCTATTCCACTGGCTTGATACCTCCCAAGAAAAGTAGAGGTAAAGGGTCACAGGGAAAGAAGGCACCAGTTACTCCAAAGAAGAGCTTAATCTCTGCAGATGACAACATCATTCCTGAACCAGAGGTTGCTTTTGAGTTAGGAAAGTCAATCAGCAGAACTGAGGCTGAAATTGCTGATGAAGCAAGGCGTGTTCATGAAACTCATGAACATCTTGTAACAGAAAAGCCTACAAGTGAAGAAGACTCTAATGAATCAGAGGGTGAACCTGCTAATAGGCCAACTGGAAGAAGAAGACCATCTGGTGTTCTCTTCAGAGATACTTCTGGGTATCAAAGAATAAATCACTGGATCAGTCTCAAAAACTTAAAGGTATTTAAATACTGACTGAAGAAGAACAATTAGCTGCAGATACTATGCAAGCTATTAAAGCCAGCAGGAAAGTTAGCAGGAGTCAGTCACATATCAGAGACTCAAGTAAAGGAGCTGGTATTACACCAGAGGTTCTCGATGAGTCAGCAAGCATATTCACAACCTCAAGTGAAGGAACTGGTATTACACCAGGGGTTATAGATGAGGTAAAAGGCAGTTCTACAGCCAAAGCTAATACTATAATTTACTAGGGTTCAAAAAATGATAGTGATAAATCTGATGAAGAAAAAGTTAATGAAGAAGAGATAGAATGGGTGTCAAGTGATGAATAAGAAGACAAGCAAGATGAAGATGATGATCAGAGCATTGATCTTGAAGAGACTGATTATGAAGATGAGTATGTTAAGTATGAAATACGTGATGATGAGTATGTTCATGAAGATGAATATGTGCATGATGATGTAGATGAGGAGATGAAAGATGCTGAAGTAGCTAAAACTAGGAAAGATGATGATAAAGTTACTGATGCAGCTAAGGTAGATGCTGAGAAATCAGAAGAAGTAAAAGGTGACAATAAGCAAGCTGAAATTGAAGTGGCCAATGTTGATCAAGCTAAAGATACAAGTGCTTAAGACAATCAGGCAACTGATCTTATCTCTGTGAAACAGAAAGAGATGCTTGAACTTCCTCCAACAAGCTCTAGCTTATCTATTTCTTCTGGTTTTGGTAATCAATTCCTTAAACTCTCTTATGATATATCTCTAATTGGAACTGTTAAAGATTTTGCATATGTAGAGATAAACTCTTTATCGGATATTCAAATCCAACAAGAAGTTCCTCAGATTCAGTCTCCTACTCTGCTCAATATTCATGTATCAATAATTCTTGAACAACTAGTTCCTGCCCCATCTCCAACATTGACAACTGAAACTTTTGTTTCAATGGTTCTTTCACGTCCTCCCTTTGTCACCACAATCACACATGTACAACAGCAAACAACACCAATCCCTACACCACCAATCACCACCGTAGCTCCATGTGTTATAACTGTAGTTCCTGATCCACTTCCAGCAATTATTCAAAGGTTGTTTGTTCTTGAAAGCCAATTTGAAGCATGGAAACAAGTCGATCATTTTGAGGCAAGTGAAAACTCAGTGCAAGCAAATATCATCAATGAGGTCAAGAACCAACTATCAAAGTTTCTACTAGCAGTTGTTTTTGACCTTGTTAATCCAAGGCTAGATATCATTGTTCGTGATGCACTTCAAAAGAAACAAATTGTCCTTACTCTGTCTTCTGCTCAACCCGCTTACAGAGCAGCCGAATCTCTTTCTAAACTAGAATTGAAGAATATTCTCTTTGCAAAGATGGATAAAAGCTGATCTTACTTGACTCATGACAAGCATCAAAAGTTATACGATTCATTATTAAATTGAATCATGCTTGATGAAGCCATTGAAAGAGGTGATGCCAATCCTGATAAAGTTATAAGGAAAAGAGACTGTGGTGATGATGAAGACGAAGAACCTTCTGTTGGACCAAACCAAGGGAAGAATACCAAGAGGAGTAGAACCAAAGAATCTGAGTCATCTAAGAAATCATCAACATCAAAAGAAACTTCCAAAGGTAATTCTCCATCCAAAGCTTCAAAAACTAATAAATCTGTAAACGCAGAAGAAACAGTTGTTAAACCTACAAAAGAGGTGACTATGGATGATAAGGAAAACCTTATAAATGATGATGTGGTTAATGATGCTTATCCACCACAAGATGATGCATTACTAAATACAGACAATACACCGAAGCATAACTGGTTCAAACAACCTCCAAGGCCTCTTACTCCTGATCCAGAATGGAACAAGTTCAAGGCAGTTGATGATACTTAAGAACAAACCTAGTTTAATGATCTTCTATCTGCTAAAAAGGATCCACTCCCTTTTGATGAACTTATGGCCACTCCTATTGATTTCTCTAAGTTTGTAATGAATCGTCTCAAGATAGACAAGCTCACAAAAGCAGACTTAGCTGGTCCAGTTTACAATCTTCTGAAGGGCACATGTCAAAGTGGCATTGAGCTCGAATAGAATATGGAAGAATGCTATAAAGCTATGACTGGCCAACTTAACTGGGAAAATCTTAAAGGTGATCGATGCCCATTTGACTTGAGCAAACCTCTTCCTTTAAAAGGTCATCCAGGTCATCTAACTATAGCTGAAGAATACTTCTTCAACAATGATCTGGAATACTTGAAATCTACAGACTCGGAAAGGAAGTATATTACGTCAATTACAAAGACAAAGGCTGCAAGGTATGAGTTAGTGGGTATTGAAGACATGATCTCGAAATAATAGAGTGTTACAAAAGTAGGGTACAACAAAGATGTTGAGCGTGGAATTAAGCATTGGGGACCCAAGCGTCAACTATTATATTGATCTCAGCTCAATAGATTCTCAAAACATGATGTCTACTCTCCTCTAAAGATTTTGAGTGTGGTAAGTGTAAAGGTCAAACTCCATGGTTAATGTTATTTGGAGGAAATTATGGTGAGAAGAGCTGATCGACAACTATACAAGTTCAAAGAAGGTGACTTCGTTAATCTACACTGAATGACATTAAGGACATGCTTATTCTTGTTGTTCAACATAAGTTATTCCATATTGATGGTGATGTTATTGTTGACTTGGCGGTGGTACTACGTATGTTCACTAGAAGTCTCATCATCAAGAAGAGGGTCGAAGATGTCCAACTGGGTGTAGAAAGTTACCAGAAGAAGCTCAATATCACCAAACCTCAAAAGGATTTCCCTACAATCTCTACCAAAGAACCATACACTCCATCCTTTGATCCACCAGGGGTTGTCTATGAAGACTTAAGCAATCAAAAGAGACTGATGAGAGCTGATGAGCTCTACAAGTTCTCAAACGGAACACTCAAATTGGTTTAAGAAACTCTTCATCATATACTGCTCAATTTTCGACTAGGCTACAACAAAGACACGCCCAGAAGAAAATGGTCAAACTCAGATAAGAGACGGTCAGACATCATGGTTAAGTTAATTGACGAGAAGCTGCTGGAAATCATAAGAAATTTGGAAAGATTGGTTGGTGCAAGGGAACTTGAGATGGACTACATGCTGATGCAGAAGACATTATGATTCTATCATACTCGGTCTTCTTTCATAACAGGTCCTATCTCATAATCTATCTTGTGAATATGTAATATATGTAGTGTAGAACATAAAATAGGATAATATAGTGTTTGAGTATGAATTTTCAAGAATTTTTCAATAAATTCAAAATCTTTCAAATTAATGTACTCAACACTATATAATACCCTCATAAATTAAGGGGGAGCATTAAAATGTTCCTAATAAGGCTTGCAAATAATCAGAATATTTTTCTCCCCAAATAGTTTTCAAATATATTTGAATCAATTGATATCTAAAAATATCAAGAGATTTAACATTTTTGATAAGGGGGGAAAATGTGATTAAAATATACAAATTGTAATATGTGATCAATAAAGACTCAAGTGCGATCTCCTCCCTCACCGTGCTAAACAATTTTGGTTATTGATGCATGTGTTGAGGGGGAGCATTTCTGAAAAGTAAAACTATCGAGGTACAAATGTCTTGGTTTATATCACAAGTACCTTGATTGAGTTTTCCAAATGGTTTAAAGGCAATGAGAAAAATACCCAAAGACCGACCATGTACTTACTTTTATCGGAGTTATAAGGTGGTTAAGTATAGGTGTTCGTTCCCATGATCCAGCCATAACCGGATGGATCTACCCAAGGACATTCCAATAGTTAGATTAGAAAGTCATTAGGTATAATTTGATAAAAGGAGTAAAGTGAGAAAAAGGGGATAATGCCGACTAAGATAGAGATAGTATTGGAACAAACCCAACAAGGTGCTAGTTATGAAGTCTTGGTAAGCATTGAAGGGGTTGAAGAATGATAAAAGAAATGTAAGGATAAAGGGCATAAATAAAGAAGCCCCACATACACTTAGATAGAAACTGGGTCAATGCATATGCTATCAGAAACACTAAGATGTTGTCTAGTATTAAAGATAGACATCATGGACCCAGTGATGCAATGCATAACCAACCCTAGTCACTCAAGGTCTCTCAAAAGAATCTTGTTTCATTTCTTACGGAGATAAACACATTTCTATCGACTTTCTCACTCTGAGTTAGTTGGTATTGAAAAGGTGGAAGTCTGCTCCAGCCTCCGATTACTAAGACCAAAATGTATTATCCAGTCTAGAGCCATAAAGAGATCATCCTTAAATCTTATTAGGATACTATTCCAAATTACACTTGTTCTTCATACACTGTGAAAACAAGTGAAATCTTAAGAGTCCTACACATTATCTTTATGATTTTAAGAGAACATCAGAGTGATACTTTAAAGTATTAACAGTGGCGATGGAAATCCTACCAGTGCCAACATCAAACAAGCATTGCGGCAGGGGACTTGTGTGATCCTATATGGATCAAACTTGTGACAACTGGATGTCAATTTGGTCTAATATATGAATTGACGACTCAATCAGTGAGACAGTAACTTACAGATTTACTCTTACCGTGTTGTCTACTTTGAGACGCTCCGATAACGAGAACGGCTAGTGCGGCTGTGAAACCCTATCAAGGAGATTCTTTTGTATTCTACCTGATCAAAGGTAGTATTTATATTGATTAACGGGGAACCATGGTTATTTCAACCATATTCGACAAAGTGACAAAGACACTTTTATCCATATCTGTTGATTATCACTAACCTAAACCTGCAGGTATTCCTGATGCTGGCAGCGGTTAGTCCAAGACGAGTCAGATTCATAGCCACATGCTCATACCAGACTGACATATGTAAATACATTATGAAAGCTCAAGAACATGTTTCAAAAGACTTCTGCTACCCTGATACTCTACATCTTCCTTGAAGTCACGAAGTGTTATAGTTAAAAAATTTCAAGAAAGACGGTTATACAAGCTATCAAGATGAAGAAAGGTATGAGCATGTTGGTCCGAAGGTCACAAGATTACAAGAGGGAAAAAGATTACAAGATGATGAAAAGAGATGATGTATGGCTGATGATCTCAAAAAGCTCATGATTACAGGCAAGTCAAGCTAAAGGAAAAAGCTCAAGCCTAAAGTTAAAAGATCACTACACATATCACATGATAAAGACAAAGATTCAAGACTACGAGCAAGATGAAAGACATACATAGTAGGCTAAGCTTAAGTTTTTGTAAAATGGAGTGACCTCCATGAGGGGGAGATTGTTAGGATTATGAAAAAGTCTCGGTCATTCCAAATATATAGTTCTTAGCTCGTAGTGCGTTAAATGTAATAAAGTTAAGCTAACTGGGTCAACATAAGACTCCCTTATGTTGACCACGCCCCATGTAAGGAGTATAAAAGCCCTCTCCATCCCATGGAGAGGGTGTTGGTTCATTTCATAATAACATATTTCTTTCTCTCTCTAGATTTGTTCTAACCATCTCTCTCTCTAGAATTCTCCTTTTCTATCTTAGTTAGTTGTGTGATTTGATATTCTATAGTTGTTTGTCTGTTCTTCCTTATCTCCTTTTCAGTTTTTAGTCGACTGAGTTGACTCGGATATTACCGAGTTGACTCAAGTGGGTTGACTCAGTCGAGTGGGTTATATACGAAACTGAAACCTGCTTTCGTATATCACTTTCATAGATCCAACTCTTTTACGAAACCCACTTTCGTAGACAACTTTTGGAAAATACTTTCGTATCACTTTTGGAAAATACTTTTGTAAATCCCTTTCATAAATCCCTTTCGTAAATAGCTTTCAGAAATTGCTTACGTAAGCCCTTTTCTAAAACCGTGTGGTTCAAAGATATAAAACCTCAAAAAAGTAACTCAAAAAGTGCCAAAAAATATTATCTTATCTGCTTAAAAAAATCAGTATCTGTGGACTGACATGGATATTTGAGACAAACTGATTTGACCAGAAAATATATATCACTGTTTTGGACATAAAAAGTGACAGTAAAAAAAAATAACAGATCTGTTTGGATAAAAATACATGCGAGACTGAAATACCATAAACACCATAAAGAATCAACCTAATAACCTGGAACTGATACCACATGTTATCCTTAATATTAATCTATCTCACAACCTATATTATACATACGAAACCATATATATATATATATATATATATATATATATATATATATATATATAGAGAGAGAGAGAGAGACATACGAAAGTAAAAAAGAGAGAAGGAAGAAAGAATGGAAAGAAGTACTGTATGAAACCAAATGACAATCAACACCCTCTCCATGTGTAAAGAGGGTTCTATTTATAGTCCAAGGCCACATGTTGGCTCGTGGGCTTTGTTATTTGGTCAGGCTTGGCTTTCGTATGGGCTTTAAGCTCGAAACTAGGACAATATTAGATTATAGTCCAAGCCCGTTAAACCCAACTAGCCTATTAAACCGAAGATTAATAATAACTAAGATGACCGATAACATTCTTGTTTGACTTAATGTAATTAAGGCTAACACTGTCTTATTGATTGAGTTGTCAATTCATTTACTGGACCAAAATCGGTATCCAGTTATCACAAGTTTGATTCATATATCTAGTAAGTCACCTACCGCAACGTTGTTTGATGTTGACACTGGAAGGATTTCCATCGTCACTATGAATTTTGAATACTATCACTCTGGTGTTCTGGCAAAATCACAAGGATAATGTGTAGGACTCTTTGTTATCACTTATGTTCTAGATGTTGAACAACAAGTGTTTATCAGGAAGTGTGTCCGAATGAGATTTATAGATTGATCTCTTGGCTTTAGACTCGATTTGTGCGTTTCAGTTTTAGTGATCGGAGGCTAGAGCATACCAATATCAACTAACTCGGAGTGAGAGAGTCAATAAACGATGTGTTAATCTCTGTGACAAATGAGACAAGTATCTTTTAAGAGAAACTTGAATGGCTAGGAAGTGTTGTGCAGTACATCACTAGGTCCATGATGTCTTGTCTTCCACACCAGAATTCATTTTTGTGAAAACTGACAACATATGTATTGACCCGGTTTCTGCCTTAAGTTCTATGAAGGGCTTCTTTCTTTAGACCCTTTATCCTTACATTTCTTTTTCATTATTTAACCCCTTCAATGCTTACCAAGATTTCATTACTAACACCTTGTTGTGATTGTTCTAGTGTTAGATCAGCCTTAGTCAACATTATTCCTGTTTCTCATTCTTCTCCAATCATTCCTAAGGACTGCTATTTCTAACTATGGAGTGTCCTTGGGTAGACCCCTTCGGTTCTGGTTGGATCATAGGACTAATACCTAACCAAACCACCTTATGACTTTAGAACCATCATGATTTAATAGGTTGTTTAGGTATAAGATTGTAACCATAAAACCTTATTTGAAAAACATTTGGCACTTTAAAAGTTTAATCATGAAAAACTCCCCCCTACATACGTGCATCGATAATCGAAAGTGTTTCGCACATGTGGGTAAGAGTGAAAATCACTTTGAGTCGTTTAGATCACTTATTATTTTCTAGATCATATTTTAATTACATTTCTCACCTTCAATTGTAGGAACCTATAATCACTTCACTTTCACAATAAGCACACGAAATAAGCAACTAGAAAAGAAAAAGAAGATGGAAAGAAAATAGAGAGAAATAAGAGGGGTGTTTAGATTGCAACAAATGAGTGTGTGAAAAACTAATGAAACAACCAACCCTCTACACATATGGAGAGGGGGTATATATACTATAGGGAAAATGCCTAGGTATTCTTCTACGGGCCAGACTCGGGTTTGATTGGGTTAAAACCCGCGACGTATACAATATTAGATTAGTAACCGAGCCTGGTTACCCTAAATAGCCTATTACAACGTGAGTAATATAAATGACCAAGATTCCTTGTCCGACTTAATATTTTGAGGCCAACACTTTTCGTAATCTTAGTTCCATACTTAGTGGGTGGAAGTTCTCAATCACGTGGAAAGACAGAGTTGATGAAAGCTTAACTATAAGCAATTTGATCAATCTCTTAAATCCTGTCTCCTTTAAACATCTCTTTCTATTGTATGATAAACCACTCATAGCTGCATATAAAGCTTTTGGTGGCGATCTTGTGTTACAAGTCGGGTATGTCACCATCTTTGATGGTGTTTGAATTTCTTCTGCTTTTTCCATTTTATCTTTTTTCAGTTTCTTAACCTCATCTGATTCTGCGCAGTCTTCTTCTTCACTTTCATTCTTTCTCAATTTCTTTAATTTTAAAGTGGAAGCTTGTGTTTTCTATTTCATTTTTGCTGGCTTCTTTGCCTTTGCAACAAACAACTCTTCATTCTCACCCTCACTTCCTCCATCCTCCTCATCTGATCCCATATTCTTTTCTTCTTCAACCTTCTTCATCTTTTTCCCTTTTGAAGTTGAAGTTTTCTTCCTTTTTTCTGTATTTTTTTGCCTTCTTTGTTTTTTCAACCATGATATCTTCATTTTCACTTTCAGTCGCTAGACGTATCTGATCTTCATTGTTTTCCCCTTCATTCTCCTTGTTGAGATCTTCGCTAAGTAATTATTCTGTATTTGGGTTTTCACCCGTGCCAGTTTTTTTTTGTTTTTTCGGTGCACTTTATCTTTTGTCTGTTTGACTTTTTCTTTGAAGGTTGTTCAGATTCAACCTCTTCAGGCTTTCTCTTGTTAGTGTTCTTTGTTTTTTCTCAACAGCTTTCTTTTGCATTATTTCATGTGCACGCCTTTGAATTTCTTCTTCCTTCCTCTTTTTATCTTCTTCTTCTTTTTCTTTCTTTTCTAGCTACTCTAGTTTCTTCTTACTTTTTGCTTATTTCTGCATTTCTAATAAGCTCTCAGCAACTGTTTTTGTGAGATCTGCCTCAAATTTTGTATCAGTTTATAAAATATCATATATGATTTAACACATGAAATAATATCATTAGAGATGAGGTAGTTTTACATCTTACATCATATGTGAAACTAAGACTAGAAATGTACCTTTATCATCTTCTTTTGTTCTTTTAATAATCTATAGATGTGTCTCAGAATGGTATTGCTCTTCTTACAGTGTCAGATGTAGTATCAACAGCGGATCACTCACCTTCGTGAGAGTGCTGTAACATGTCATACGCTAGATTTATTGAACACAGTCCGTCTAAATAATCGAAGTCTCATTATAGATGTGTTCAAGAATGGTATTGTTTTTATCTTGTTAAAAACTTGATCTACATCATGAGTTTCTTCAGCATCCTCTTCATTGTCAGTTTGGTTTGCCTCAATAGTTTCAGTGACATTCACATCATTATCTATAATTTTAAAAAATATATTAATAATCGTATTTGATATACAATAAAAGCAGCAGAGAAGTTTATAGCAAATAAATGTACCTTTTACGTGTTTTGTTTAGATGCTTTCTTGATAGCTTTTTCTTTGTCGGCTTTAGCTTGAGCAACTTCTTTGGCTTGTTTCTTTTTTGCTTCTTCATCAGCTATCTTCATTGCCTGTTTTTCTGCCGATTTAGCTTCTAGTTCAGCTGCTTTCTTTGTAGCTTCTAGTTCAGCTAATAATTCTTCTTTAGATTTAGCAGCGGCATCAGCATTTTCAACGTCATTTTCTTCGACATCTTTCTCGACATTCTCATCATTATCTACAATTTTTAGAAAACGTATATTATTTTCATTAATCATGTATAGGCATATTAACAATCATATTTGATATACAATAATAGCAATTGAGAAATTTACATCAAATAAATGTACCTTCAGTTTCTGATACGTTTTTTTCCTTTATATGCCTTTTTGATAGCCTCTTCTTCTTCTTTAGCTTTAGCAACGACTTCTTCATCCGCTTTTCTCTTAGCTTCATTTTTAGCTTTTTTCTTCTTTAGCATTTCATTCACTTTTAAGTTTTTGTCTGCATTAAAAACATTTATGTTCTATATTATTAGTTATCATAGTATTTTTTGTTTCTTATATCACATCTTATATTATAAATAGCTTACCTATAGATGGTGATCAAAGCTTTCTTTGTTTTGTTGTTTTCTTTTCTTCTCAAGGTTTTTTTTGCAACAGTAGAACCTACATTTAGACAAATGTATATTTGTTAACAATCATATATGATTAATGCTTAATTTCAAGCTAAGACTTCAACAAAGTGAAGGCTATTCTTTTTTGTTTTTCTAAGTCTTTGTGGCAGGCTATGCGGCTTTGCCGAAGGCATATCCTGCAGCATTGCCAAAGGCATAGCTTGCGGCTAAGCATTTGGCTTTGTCGAAGGCGAAGGCTGAGGCTCAGCCCGCAGACTTAACCGCATGCTTCGTGTTTTAATACCAATAACATCAACAAAAGCTCTATAAATGCTAAAACCCTAACTTCTATCATGTTGTGTGTAATCTTTTATAGTTTTTTCACGCAATTTATCATATTTTGTTAATACAAATATTCGTGTAAAAACGATATTTGTATTTAATGATCTTCATGTTTTGATAATAACAAATATAATGTCATACTACGTAAAAGTTTACGTAAACAAGTTATTTAGTCGTAAGTTTACTTGACGACGACAAATCACTTAAGGTATGAATATGGTATTATTAAACGTAGTTAATGATCAAAGAAAAATACTTTCTATTGCATCTAAACTTAATCATTTGCATAAACCTTTTCTAATCAAATGATTTTAAGTAAACACATGATTAATTATAAGCTAGTTATATTAATCATGTAAGACAAAATAAGGATTAACCAAAGGAGAAAACCACTCCTTTTTCGAAATCTTCCCAAATCTAGAAAATCTTTCCTTATTTATGTTAAGAAATATTTTCCTTCTAGAAGTATCTAATAAATCTGATTTTTAAGTATATAAGAATATTTTGTTAAAATTTGGGGTTAATCACTAATTGATAAAAAAATGTCCCAGCTGCACCTCACGGATCCACCTAAATCAAAGGACAGATCCAGCATTTGGTAGATCCGTGGATCCGTGGAACTAGCCGTTTGGGACAGTTTTGAATTTCAAATGTTGGCTATAAATACCAACCTTGCGTCTTCATTTTAGACAACATTTCACAAATATTTTTCTCTTTAGATTTTCTCTTTTTCATATTCTTTGATCATTATACTTGTTTTATAATCCATTACAAGTGATCAACTTATTCCACTCTTTAGTGAAGAACACTAACGAAGACGTGAAGTCTGTAAGTGTATTAGTTAGTTGTGTCATCAACCATGTGGATAATCATTCAAATATTATATCTTGCGATGATCTGTCAATGTTCTGTGTTTTACCATATGGTTATGATAGGTTTTATTAGGCCATAAAATGCCTAGTGTGTTAGATTTATTCTATCTAGAAGTATAACTTAGTATTTAGCTTACAGTACCCTGATAGGAAAAAAGTGTAACGACTTGTACGTTTTCTCCGCCTAAAGGGATCTTGTTAGACATAGTGAAAAAAACTCTCTGAGTTTGTACTTAGGAGTAGGGAGTAGTCTGAAAAGGAGATTCGTACACGAACCACTATAATTAATTATGTCATACGTTTGATCCTTTCTTATCTTTACTTTGTTTAATATTTGTATTTACGTTATTTGTTATTACATCGCTATCATATAACTTGTGATATATCTCTAGAGACAATTTCACATAAGTTAAACAATCTAAGTTTATATTTTCAAAACGATAAAAACTAATCAACCTACCATATCTAGTTTCCATAATTGGTGTATCAGAAGCCATAGGTTCACCCAAGATCTTTAACGTATATTGTACATTAAAGCTTGAATCAATCTATGGATTCGGATAAATATCTAGAAGGGAAATCTATGCAAAGACCACAACTTTTCAAAAGTGATAGTTTTATATATTGGAAAAATAGATTTAAAACTTATGTGAAAGCAAAAGATTTAGATCTTTGACATATTATCTTAAATGGTGATTTTCCACCGGTTGCCAGAAACTAAGAAAACCCAAAGTCCCTAGAAGAAGATCCTTTTGACCAACAAATGATGAACTTAAACAGAAAACTTGCTAAAAATCTAATGAAGCTAAAATGGTTTTTTTATAATTGACCAGTAACCTAAAAAAGGAGTATGCAAAGCATTTTTATTTGTAAAACACGGCTAGACATTTGGCAATCTTTGTTTCAATCCACTACATCAAAGTAAATAGCAAGTAAAGGATAATAAAATTGATCTTCTGGTTCAACAATATGAACAATTACTAATACCATGAAGAAGAATGCTATAGATAGCGGTTTTTTCTAGATTTAGCACTATATTCTAGTTTTAAAGCTCTTGATTAAGTTTCTCAAGAAAAGACTATGTTTAGGAAGTTTCTTATGCGTTCTAGAATCCTAAATGGAGAGCAACAAGGTCATGAACGATTAAAGAATCGAAAGTATTTTCACAGTAGCTCTAGACCATCTAATCGTGCAATCTAAAAGTACATGAAGTTGTCATGGAAAAGGATTCCAAAATTTATAGAGGCAAAAAGGAAAGAGTTAAGTCCATTGCCTTGAAAGCTAAGAAAGAGTCTAGTGATGATGAAACTTTGACATCCGAAAGTGATGATAAAGAATTTGATATGGCCATAAGGAACTTTAAGCAGTTATTTAGAAGAAAAGGTAAATTTATTAGGAAACCAAGAGAAGAAAATAACTCATTTAGACAAAGGGATGAGAAGAAAGGAAAGAGCGGTCGAAAATGCTTTAGATGCGGTGATCCAAATCATCTCCTTGGTGATTGTCCAAAGCTTCCTCGCAACAAAGATCAAAAGGCCTTTAATGGATGTTCTTAGAGCGATAGCGAAAATGAAGCTGAGTATAAAATCAACGATGAAACTTGTCTCATGGCTTAATCGTTAAAAGAGGTAACTCTTGACTCTTCTCATTATAGTGATAATGCTTCTTCTCTTGATGATAACTTATGTGAAATTGAATATGATAACTTATGTGAAATTAGCTTAAAATCATCAACAAAAATAAAATTTTGAAAACTAAAAGAGATCTTTTAGAAAAAGAAATTTTAGATTTGAATGAAAAAATTAAGAAACTTAAGAGAAATAAAAATTGACATTATGTGTGATTCGTGTCAAGAACTTAAAGTTTTGGAAACCCAAACTTAAGGAAACTCAAGTAAATTTGTAAAATTTGATAAAATGATAAATTCACTAAGAGAAATGTAAAATAGTCAAAAAGTCCACCCTAGTTGTAAAATAGGTTTAGGATTCGATAGTAGTAAAGCGTCAACAAGAGGATCCACCATAGAGCACACAGATCCACCATCTCTGGATCCGTGGATCCGTCGAGCTGTAAAAAAGTGGCAAAACATGTTTTTAGCCCACTCATGTCTTCGCGATCAGATTTTGTCATTACTAGAAAGAAACTAATACATAATAAGATTGAAGAGTCAAAGAAACCGTCTTTAAAACCATCTCTTAAAAGTAGTTTGGGTTATGTCAAAACTGATTCTAGACCTAAAACACCTCCACCTAGAAAAAATAACTTTTATCAACAAAGACACAACACGCCTCAACATAGAAGAAACTCTAGAGAACCAATTCATTAAAACTTGTATCCTATGAATTGGGGGGGAAGGAGTAACAACCCAAACAAGGTTTTTTACATAGGGAAATTTGTATCCTATTTTAATATCCAAATCAATTGCAACAAATGCAAAGGATGTACAACACTAACGTTTTCGGACCCATGAGATATTGGGGACCAAACGCTTGAATTTGTTTTTTGTCAAAATAGGTATGCTTGAGAACGTGTTTGGAACCGGACGAATGGATTAAATATAGTGGTTGCTCCAAACATATGACCGGTAACAAAAGTCTATTCTCAACTACAAAGCATACACGGAGTAATGTTGTCTTGGAAGTAACGTTAAGAGGAAAGATCATAGGCAAATGTACGATCTCAAATGACTCTCTTACTATATCTAATGTAGAAACACGTAGATAACTTAGCATTTAATTTACTTAGTGTCGGTCAAATTTGTGATAATAAGTGTAGAGTCTTATTTACGGAAGAAGGTAGTGAAATAATTAAAAGAAGTACAAAAAACAATAAAAAAAATCATAATGAAATGAAATTTGGAAAATGGTTTTAATACAATGAAATTAGGAAATAAGTCTCAAAAAAAATTATGTCTTGCCACGGTAGTGGATAATTCTACCTTATGGCATAGAAGACTTGGTCACACAAATTTGCGTTTAATTCAATCTTTGTCATCCAAAGAATTAGTTAGAAATCTACCTAACCTAAAATATGATAAACACTTTTGTGACGCTTGTAAAATTAGAAAGCAAGCCCATGCAAGTCATAAAGCTAAAAATATGGTTTCTACTAAAAGATGTCTACAACTACTACATATGGATTTATTTGGTCCGTCAGCTATTAAAAGTTATGGAGGTAACTTGTACACCTTAGTAATAGTAGATGATTATTCTAGATACACTTGGACTAAGTTTCTAAAAAAACGAAGCTTTTGAGAAATTTGAAATATTAAGTAGGAAAACTCAAAACCAACTAGGAAGTTCTATAGTAGCTATTATAACAGATCATGGTCGAGAATTTGATAACGAAGTACAATTTAGAGCTTATTGTGATGCACAGGGCATTACTCATAACTTCTTGGCTCCACGTACTCCTCAATTAAATGGGGTAGTAGAAAGAAAGAATCAGACTTTACAAGAAATGTCTAGGACCATGTTAAACGAACAATCCATTCCGCAAAAGTTTTGATTTTATGTCGTTGATAGGTCAACTTACATTTTAAATAGAATTTTAGTTCGACCAATTCTAGGAAAAAAACCCTTATGAAATATTTAGAGGTAGGAAACCCTCTTTAGAATATTTCAAAGTGTTCGGAAGCAAGTGCTTCATTTTAAATACTAAAGACTATCTAACCAAGTTTGACCCAAAGTCATACGAATGTGTTTTTCTAGGATATTCTCAAAATAGTAAAGCTTATGTAGTTTTAAATAAAACATACAACGAAAGTCAAACAATCACTTAACGTGACATTCGATGAAAGTCCTCCTCCTACCAAATTATCACCATTGGTTGATGATGATGTTGGTGAAGAAGAAGCTATAGAAAATATTACTAAAGTAGTAAATAATAGTAATGAAGAAAATGCATCGATAGAAGTTGACGAAGTCATTAACATTAAGGAGTCCAAGAATCACCAACTAGAACAAGTCATAAGAAATCTTAATCAAAGAACATTAAGATCACAAGCCCAAAATCATAGTAATTTCTTTTGTTTTATTTCCACCATAGAACCTAAAATGTTAATGAGGCATTAGGAGATGAGAGTTGGGTTATAGCTATGCAAGAGGAATTAAATCAATTTATAGTAAATGTTGTTTGGGATTTAGTTCCACTACCCAAGAGTCATAACGTTATAGGAACAAAATAGGTCTATAGAAATAAGTTAGACGAAAACGGTATTGTGTCTAGAAATAAGGCTAGATTAGTAGCACAAGGATATAATCAACAAGAAGGTATAGATTATGATGAAACATATGCTCCGGTACCTAGGTTAGAGTCTATTAGAATACTTCTTGCTATTGATTATGCAAATGATTTCAAATTATATCAAATGGACGTAAAAGTGCTTTTCTAAATGGTTTTATAAATGAAGAGGTTTACGTTGCTCAACCTCTAAGTTTTATTGATTTTGAAAAACCAAATTATGTTTATAAACTTAAGAAGGCTTTGTACGGTCTTAAGCAAGTTCCTAAAGCTTGGTATGATAGACTAAAAGCAATTTTACTAAAACACGAGTATTCTATGAGAATGGTTGATAATACTCTTTCCACAAAGAAATTTAAATCACATTTCATCATTGTTCAAATATATGTCGACGACATTATATTTGGTTTAACGTGTCAAAACTTATGTGATGATTTCGCAAAAATCATATACGACGAGTTTGAAATGAGTATGATGGGGGAGTTGAACTTCTTCTTGGGTCTTAAAATAAAACAAATGGAAGACAAGATATTTTTTAATCAATCCAAGTACATCAAAGAGATGTTAAAGAAGTTCGGGTTAGAAGATTTTAAACCAACCAAGACGCCTATGTCAACGGAGATTAAGCTAACTAAGGACGACGAAGCTGACTCCGTGGATAGCACTAAATATCAAGGTATGATTGGTAGTTTACTTTATTTAACCGCAAGTAGGCCTAATATTATGTTTAGTATTTGCTTATGTGCTTGTTTCAAAGAAAATCCTAAGACTACCCACTTAGAAGCCGTTAAGCATATATTTAGGTATATTAGGAGAACAACCCACTTAGGATTATGGTAGCTGAAAGGAACCAGAATAGAAACTATAGTTTATGCCGACTCTGACCACGCGAGCGACTACGTTGATCGAAAAAGCACTAGTGGCGTTTGTACGTTCATGGGATGTTGTTTAACATCTTGGTTCTCTAAGAAACAAACGGCCTTTGCTATCTCCACGACCGAAGCCGAATATGTGTCCGTCGGAAAGGCGTGTCAACAAGCACGATGGATGAAATAAGCTCTCATCGACTACGACATACGCCTTGACGACGTTCCGATTATGTGCGACAATAAAGTCACAATCGACTTAAGTAGAAACTCCGTACAACACTCTAGAACTAAACACATAGCAATCCGTCACCACTTTCTTCATGACAACGTCCAAAAGGGTAACATTTCTATCGAGAAAGTTGCATCCGAAGATAACATAGCCGATATATTAACTAAGCCTTTAAAACGTGAAGTATTTAATTATTTAAGATTAGGACTAGGAATGAAGGAACTCACAATGGATAGTGATCCTCCATCCTCCCAAAAATAATCATAAGCGAAAATCTAATGAAGTAATTAATCATTATTCAAAAGATATTAATGCTCATTACACGTTCCAATTACAAACTTCTGATCGTGAACATAATAAAGATTAGAATTTTATTAGATCAAGAAAATATCAATTAAATGACCATAGATATTTTTGAAATCTACGTGTACTACCATTGGTGGTCAATACATGAAATTACAAAATTGATTGAAAAAGAGGAAAAGAACAATCATCGAATTACAACTCATATTTGTGTTGACGATGTTTTGTTAAGTCTAAATGTTCATAATGTTTGTGTTATTAGCAATGGTTAAAAATATGCTAAAAGTTAACACACTCCTAGTAGGATCGACTACGTTGAAATTCCATCAGGAAATTCACGACAAGTTGCACGATTTGCTCAAAACTTGGACGTCGACTTCGAAAATTAAATCACATGCTCCCAATAACATGTATAACACACTCCAATTGCTAAAAACATAACACCATGTCCTAATTTGCCTAAAAACCAACTCTGTCTGTTTTTAAGCATGCCATGGATCCACTGATCCATAATAGGGAGATCTGTCCCCATTTAGGTAGATCTGTGTGTCAGAAAAAGCGGGTATACACCAGGTTTAAACCAATTGGGACCACATAACCCTATATATCCAAACACACAAAACGAACCAAACACTCAAAACCCTCAAACACAAACCTTAAAAAAGGGCAGTTGGAGTTCTAAAACACAAAGATCATCAACAAATCATCGATCATAATCAACAATTGTAAGTGATTTCACCTTATTTTCTTTTTAATTTTGAGTCTAGGGCCTTGATTTTGCACCAAACCAAGTAATTTGGGGATTTTAATTTTTCGTGCACTTTTTTGCACAATTAGGACTAAAATATAGTAATGTATAACTATTTTGATTTCTGTAGACACTAGGATTGCATAATTGAAGTAGATAGTGAAAATAAATTTTTGACAAAAACCCTAAATTATGTTGTTTAAAAAAAATCTCACGTCTAGGAACTTTTCAAAACCAATGTTGATTAACTACATTACGTAAAAACATTTTCATCATGTATTTAATCTCATGAATGTTCATACGAAGTGTATAATTCATATGCATTTTTTGTTTCATTAAACTAGAGCAATATCAAACTCGGTTGTGCGTTAAGGTTTGCTTAATACTAGTAATTTTATTATTATTATTTTTATTTTTATTTTCGTTCGAGTCAAGCAAACCGCACATCCACATTATGTTCATATAGACACACACACTTCACACTCGCATGATATTTTATCTATGACATTTTCTTATTGAAATCACTATAAACTACTTAGGTACCAAAATGCCAAGCGAATATCAACAAGACTACAAGAAAACATGTGCTTATGCTCCAAAGATTTACAATGATCTAAACATGACCAATGAACTCAAAAATGTCTATAGAGCTTTAGAAAGGAGGTATGTTCACAAGGGGAGAATCATTGACCCTTCCTTTTATCAAGACCTTATTGACAAATCTCTAGCCAAATTCACCAACATAGGTTTTGATTGTCTACTCTCTTTAGATGAGCAAATATGTCCTAGGTTTATCATGGAATTCTACAAAACCCTTCGTCTAGATAGAAACCTTAATTACAGTCGTCTCTTCATTCAATTTGACATCAATGGACACTCATTTAACCTTTCTCTTCACCGATTTGCCGAGCTAACCTCCCTACCAAATCAAGGCATATGCCTTTACTCCGATGCTTGGTCTCTTGATCATCTTGAAAAGACCTTAGAACAAATTCCTTCCTATAACTCAACCCTACCCTCTCTTGAAGACATCTGAAATTTGATTCATTAACGAACCGTATTTGAGAAACAAACCAAGCAAGGAGTGGCCCAAAAACTACCAAACCAAATTAAAACCAATGAACTTTTGGAACACCTAAAACCTTATGAGCTTGTCATTAGGGAAAATATCTACTCAGGCATAGGAAATAGAGACCATGTTCAAGCAATAATTGCTTTGATGTTATATTTCCTAAAGAGTGGGAGAACCTTCAACCTTGCCTAATTTATTATCATGAGAATGCATTACTTTAGAGACCGAAGTGACAAAGTTCTACTATATGGCATGATCTTGACTTATCTCTTTAAGACTCTTAAGGCAAACCTAAAGAATCACCTATTTGATGAACGTTACATTCTCGTCCCTAAGAAAATGTCATCCCTTAAGGCAAAACAACCCAAAAGGCCACCTCTCAAAAGAACTAGGAGTGTAGGAAAGTCTAAGCGTACACAATTGACAACCTCATCCTCATCCGACTCACCACCATCGGATAATGGAGACTAACCTAGCACTAAGCTTTCCCCTAGGTCTTATAGTAGGGCTCTCCCCTTTCATGAAAACATGTTTGTTGACCAAAGGGAGACAAGAGGGATGTTCAAGAACTTGGCTTAGGTGTTGCATAAGTTTGCAAAGAGGTTGAAGAAGGGATGTAGTTGAATGGAATTTCATCTTAATAATTTGTTTGTTTAAATTTTGTATGTTTGAATTATTAACCTGCTTGCTTGGATTATGCATGTTTAGACGTTAAACTATGCTACTTGGTGACTTCCTTTATGATTTATAAATAATCTAGCTTGGTAATGCTTTTAGATTGTGAAATATGAAATCTGCATGCTAAATATGCATGCTACTTGTTTTGGATTTTGCCTGCAAAAACAGGTTCTGGACAAATTTTCAGGTGTCGCGGATCCACCTAACGGGAGATCCGTCCCCTATTTTGGTAGATCCGTGAGTCACCAGACCAGGCGCCAAAATTCGAATTTTTTGATTTTTAACCTTTTCTACTTTATCTTATAATCATGCTATATGATACTATATGGGATTTTAAACCTAGGATATATCATGTTTTTCATATAATCCAAGAACCATTATACAAAGCACTTCACCACTTCCACCATATAATCATCATCCTCAACACCATTTGTCTTCACATTTCTTGCAACTTCCTACACAATTACCATGACTAGTTCATCCAAGACAAGTTCACCCAACTTCAAAAGAAAAACCGCAAGAATGAGTGTCAAAACACCTACCTATGTCAACCTTGAATCCTCAACTAAGGAACACCAAAATGAGAAAAATCCATCACCATCTCCTAGAAAGAAATATCTTTCACCACCACATGCTCCATCCAAATCCACCTCTAGTAGGAGCACTCACTACACCTCATCATCATCTTCAGGTGAGTCACCAACACTAACTCATGTTGCTCCTCCACTCAAACTCTGATTTGTCATCTCAATGAAACTCAAAACTCAAGAACTTCCACCATAAACTTTGTCACCAAATGACCCTTATGTGTCAACCATGAACAATTGGCCACCGGGCCCTTGATGAGGTATCATTTTATACACTTTTTCAAGGTCGTTTAACCCTTAAATCGTGCAATTATGCCCAAAATAGGAACTTAATCATTCCTTTTTAGGTATTTAGCATTTGGAAGGCATTTGGAAGAAATACACGTAATTTGGGCTTATTTGGAGAAGATACGGACAAGATTACAACTCTACACCAAATCTATAAGAAAATAGCTAAACAGTGGCTGGCCACGATGTCGTGACTTTCAAGCGACGATGTCATATGTTACACACGACGGTTTCAAGTGTTATTCGTGGCGGTGTCGGGACTCTGGTGACGGTGTCGCGATTCTGGCGACACCGTCCTGACAAACCGATTAGGGTTTGCCTATAAATATAACCTCATAACTTTGTTTTTATCAAGCCCCCAACCTTAAGTCCGATTCTAGGGTTTGGGTAGGTGTTTTTCCAGTAACTTAGAAGACCTAATTCAATCCATAAACATCTTGTAATGGTTTGATTATCATATCTATCTTAATTCATGTCTTTAATTCCTTTTGTTGATTATGATTTCTCTTGCTTGAGTATGCTTGGCTAATTCATCTAGTATTTATTTGGGAATGCATGAACCTTGTCATTAATTGATTAGATCTTGTTGTTTGTGACAGATTCAATGAGTCTAATTGATTATAGTTTATAATTCTTGTTTCCTATTGCTTCTTGTTGATGGATGTGTGCGTTAGGCTCTAGAAAACCAGCTTTTGTCTGTATCGCTGTTGATATGTCTAGGGAAACGTGATTGTGTAGAAAGGATACCATGGGTAACAGTCTTCATACTACCTTACCCCTTATATGGTTGATCCCTCTTAAGATATTTCAATTGCATGTAATATACTCTTAGGGGCCTTGTAATAGTCTTCATACTACCTTACTTGTGCATTGCCCTAACGGAATATTACATAGACGGCGGGTTCGTGTAATCCGTTCATGAATTAGGAAATACTTACACATTACATCTCAAGTGTGACAAAGCAATAGGTAGAATTGGATAGCTAGCAAGGAGTAGTGCATCCCAGGTGAATACGCTTCATTGTATAATTGTTATTTAGTTTATTAGTAATTAATTAGCTTAAAACCAAAACCTCTCTAAAACCAGAATTTACTTGCTTTCATTAAATATAAAAACACAAAAAGAATCTTCCTTCAACCCTTAGACCTTAGTGAACATTCGATCCGGCCTTCACAGTGCTATTCCCCTAGAGAACGATAACAACCCCCGAGCCTTGCCTATACTACACTACAACGGTTAGGTACACTGCCTAGGGAGTTGTAAAACTTCGTGTAGAAGTCCCTTACGATGACCGCAGGTGGATCGTGGGATCTGTGCACCAAGCTGGTTGGGACATATTTTGAATTTCAAATGTTGGCTATAAATACCAACCTTAAGTCTTCATTTAAGACAACTCTACATAAATATTTTTCTCTCTAGCTTCTTCCATTTTTATATTCTTTGATCATTATACTTGTTTCATAATCCATTACAAGTGAACAACTTATTCCACTATTTAGTGAAGAACACTAACAAAGACGTGAAGCTTCAAATGTTATTAGTTTAGTTATGTCATCACGATTGTGATAATCATTCATCTTGTACATCTTGTGTTGTGTGTTTTGTTCATAATATGTGTATGATAGGTTAGTATTTAGGCCATAAAATACATAGTGTGTTATATTGGTTCTATCTCAAAGCAGAACTCGGTATTTAGCTTAGTACCAGAAAAAGTGTAAGCTATGTGCACAGTTTTCTCTGCCTAAAGGGAGCTTGTTGACATAGTAAAGAAAAATCTCAAGTTGGGTACTTGAGGAGTGAAGTAGGGTGAAGAGGAGCTTCGTAGCCGAACCACTATAAATCAGTGTGTCATCGGTTTGATCTTTCTTATCTTTACTTGTTTACACTTTGTATTTACTTATTTTTTTATTACACAACTATCATCTACACTTGTTTATATCTCTTGAATTCACATAATTCGACAATCTATGTTTTGTTTTTAAAATGGTAAAAACTATTCAAACCCCTTTCTAGTTTTCACAATTAGTATCAGAAGCCAAGGTCACCCAAGATCTTTAACGTATATTGTACATTAAAGCTTGAATCGATCTATAGATTCAGATAAATATCTAGAAGGGCAATCTATGCAAAGATAACCACTTTTTGAAAGTGATTGTTTTATATATTGGTAAAATAGATTTGAAACTTATGTGAAAGCAAAAGATTTAGATCTTTGGCATATTATCTTGAATGGTGATTTTCCACCGGTTGCCCAAAACAAAGATACCCAAGTTTTAGAAGTAGTTCCTTTTGAACAACAAGACGATGATCTTAAAAGAAAACTTGCTAAAAATAATGAAGCTAAAATAGATTTTTATAATGCATTACCTAAAAAGGAGTATGAAAGAATTTTTATGTGTAAAACGGCTAAAAATATTTGGCAATCGTTGTTAATCACACATCAAAGTAATAGCCAAGTAAAGGATAATAAAATTGATCTTCTTGTTCAACAATATGAATAATTTACTATTCTTGAAGAAGAATTTATTGATAGCGGTTTTGCTAGATTTAACACTATTATTATTAGTCTTATAGCTCTTGATGAAGGTTTCTCTAGCAGGAACTATGTTAGGAAGTTTCTTAGGGCTATACATCCTAAATGCAGAGCAAAGGTTACGACGATTGAAGAATCAAAAGATTTGTCATCACTAGCTCTAGACGAGCTCATCGGCAATCTAAAAGTACATGAAGTTGTCATGGAAAATGATTCTAAAATTTATAGAGACAAAAAGGAAAGGGTTAAGTCCATTGCCTTGAAAGCTCAGAAATAGTCTTTTGATGACGAAACTTTGACATTTAGAAGTGATGATGAAGAATGTGTTATGGCCATAAGGAACTTTAAAAAGTTTTTTAGAAGAAAGGGTAAATTTGTTAGGCAACCAAGAGAAGAAAAGAAGTCATTCCGACAAAGGGATGAAAAGAAAGGAAAGAGGGGTCGCAAATATTTTAGATGCGGTGATCCAACTCATCTCATTGGCGATTGTCCAAAACCTCCTCGCAACAAAGATCAAAAGCGTTTATTAGAGGTTCTTGGAGCAATAGCGAAAATGACTCCAATGACAAAACTAACGATGAAACTTGTCTCATGGCTCAATCGTCAAATGAGGCAACTCTTGACTCTGCTCATTATAGTGATAATGCGTTTTCTTTTGATGACGATAGTATGCAATTTTAATATGATAACCTATGTAAAATTAGCTTAAAATCATCAACAAAAATAAAATTTTGAAACTAAAAGAGATTTTAGAGTTGAATGAGAAAATTAAGAAACTTGAGAGAAATAAAGAAATTGACATTATGTGTGAGTCGTGTCAAGAATTTAAGTTAGAAAACGCTAAACTTAAAGAAACTCAAGTTAAATTTGTAAAATTTGATAAAAGTGCTAATTTACTAAGAGAAATGTTAAATATTTAAAAGTCACCTAGTTGAAAAATAGGTTTATGATTTAATAGTAGTAAAGCTTCAACAAGAGGAACAAAACCCATTAGCTTTGTTGGGTCATCCGTTGAAAATGCAATGGACGAATCCACCTTAAAGGTGCACAGATCTACCATCTCTGGATCCGTAGATCCTTCGAGTAGCCAAAAAGTGGCAGAACCCATTTTTAGTCCACCTATGTGTTCAAGATCAGATTTTATCATTACTAGGAAGTGTAGGATATCAAACATACAATCCTAGATGACTAAACTAGAGGAATTCTATAAAGAGAAAGAGTGGATTAGAATACTTAATGAGAGAAAGAAATGTGTATGTATAAAATGAACCAACCACCCTCTTCAAGGTATGGAGAGGGTATTATACCCTTACATTCACCGGTCAACATAAGGGGTATTCTTATGTTGACCCGGTTAGCTTAGCTAGTTTCCAAATATTATACTCCGAGCAACTTAATAATATATTGGAAGTGACCGAGAATTTTTCATATTCCTAACAATCTCCCCCTAAAATTTACAAAAACTTAAGCTTAGCATTCTATGAATGTCTTCAGTCTTTGCTCGTAGTCTTGATTTCATTGATCTTTATTTTGTGAATGTGAAATAGTTATCTTTAGACTTTTAGTCTTAAGCTTGTTCTCTATAGCTTGACTTGTATGTGATCTTGAGCTTCTTGAGATCATCAACCAAGCATAATCTCTTTTTTCCATCTTGTAATCTTTGCCTTCTTGTGAACTTGTGACTTTTGGACCGACATGCTGATACCTTTCTTTGTGTTGAAAGCTTGAAAAGGTCATCTTTCTTAAAAATCTTTAACTTTAATACTTCATCATTTCAAGGAAGACGTGCGGTAGCGAAAGTCTTTTGAAACATGTACTTGAGATTTCATGTTGTCTTTACATATGTTGGTCGGGTATGAGCATGTGGCATTGACTTCGACTTGTCATCGGTTGACTACTTCTGTCGTCAGGAATCCGGCATGAATGGGTTAGTGATAATCAACATATATGAACGAAAGTGTCTTTGTCACTTCATCGAATACGGTTGCAATAACCATGGTTCCCTGTTAATCATTATAAATACCACATGTGATCAGGTAGAATTCAAGAGAATCTCCTTGACAGGGTTTCGCAGTTGCACTATCTGTTCTCATTATCAGAGCGTCTCAAAGTAGACAACACGGTAAAAGTGAATCGGTATGTTACTATCTTCCTGATTGAGTCATTAATTCGTGTTCAGCTTTCCTATGTCCAGATACCCTTGTGAGGCTTCCCATGGACATGATGACATCAAATAACTTCTATTTTATAGCATCATTTGTCCCATGTAATTAACCCATTTTGTATGATTATTGCAAAGAATTGTTATTTAATCATTCATATTTGAGAATTGCAGTAATTATGGAGTACTTGGTGAAACTTGACTAAAAGGCATGCATTTTGGAGCTTAAACGAATATATTTTAAAGATTACTATTCTGACAACCAATACGCCATTTCCATTAAGGAAGATACGACGTACCTGTGCTTGCACTCACCAAAGACCATGAAGGACACAAGACCAATATGCCGTATCCAGGAAAGGCAATATGCCGTATCCAGGAAAGGCAATACGCCTTATTCAAGCTATATGGGAATAAAATATTCTGGAAGATATCAAACGTGGTCCCTACTCCAAGAAACTCCAATACGCCATATCTAACACCTTGGATACACTGTATCGACACCGACTCCAGACCCTATAAATACAAAACTCAAAATCGAGTTTTAAGTGTGGTAAATCACATTCTCGATATCTAAACCACAAAACTCGATTTTCAGAGGAGAAAAGGAGCAGAAGAGGTCTCACAACGCATTCTGATCCATAGAAGACAACGTGTAATTTCTTATAGTTTTGTAATCGTTCAGTTTTTTGTATCATTCGTTAACTCGGTTAGTTTACCTTGGCTAAGCCATTACTCTTGTATTAATTATAATGTTTGAAGGCTAATACCTTCGGGTATTAGCCATTATTATGAAGATCTGAATGTTGGTTTTGTTTATATCTCGATTGCTTAATTTATCATCGTATGCTTGTTTATGTTTATCAATTTATACTTGTTTATGTGCTTTAATATGCGACCTATCATTCAACTGGATCTAGTGATACGAACCAAGTAATCTAGATGCCGGGATAGCTCTCCATATAGCGATTTAAACATCTAGAATCATAGGATCATGAATATTGTCCTTCTAAATCTTTGCTAGAATACGCTTCTGGCTTAACTAGATTTCGGATATTGCCTTTAGTTTATTGAACAAGTTGACTAGCAGGTGAACCTAGATAATTCAACAAATAATGTTCTGATTTCATTGGATAGTTAGACAATTAGACTACTAGTGTATAAATCTCCGTTAAGCGGTAAGTGGGTAAAGTCTCTATGAGCTAGGGTTTAACAATATCACAATTGGTTTAATCCCTAAGATAGATTATAATCATCAAATAAGGATGCTTTATGTGGATGCTTTAATTGTGACAGAATTAATGTGTCTAGGTCTTAAGATGAAGTCCTGTCTAAGTCTAAGAATGATATGCCACCTCGAGATAAGTAATCATTGCACTGAATAAACAAACCAACCTTCTAATCGGATTACATATGGCACTATACAGTTTTATGATCATAAGGCTTGATTTTTTGACCTCTTTTATCTTCTGTTAATTTGCTTGCGTGGGTTAAAGTGTCTTGAATTGATTGTAGTCACCAACCAAACCTGTGCCAGTCTCTCAGGCTGAAAACCCCCTTTTTACCTGTTAGAATTAGGATTAGAACTATCATAGGGATTTGCATAGGTTTGATCGATTATAATTTAATTTTTTTTTTAAAAAAATTTAAAAAAAAAAAAAAAAAAAAATTCTTTTTTTTTTAAAAAAAAAATAAAAAAAAAAAAAAAATTTAACAAAAAAAAAAGTCTTAGATTAGTAAATAAAATATAAATAAATTGAGAGATTTAACCTCGCTTCAAGTGTTTGACACCCTACTTACCATGAATCTACCACCGACCGGGTACACTGCCCGTTAAAGTGTTGTTTTTGGTTAAGTTGGCAAAATATAAATTTAAAACTTGAATCATAAAAATATACACCACACAACGACACATCAAGTTTTTGGCGCCGTTGCCGGGGAGTGAAAATTAATCTTGATTTTTATTTTATATTTTGGTTTTTAGATTAGATCTAACCCTTAGGAGTAGTGTAAATTAGATTAGTGTATATTCTTGTATATTTTGTATATTTGTTAGTTTAATTGTTTGCTTGTATATTTGTGTGTTTAATTTAATTGTTTTCCTAATACACTGTTCTGGTCGATAACTCGATACGGCGTATCCACTTCCATTGGATACGGCGTATCCAACTTTCTGTCCAATACAGCGTATTCACTCAAAAGATTAATACGGCGTATTCACTTCTATTGAATACGGCGTATCGATCATCTGAAACAGAATCAGAATCTTAGTTTTCATATTTGATTTTCGTGCTAAAATTTTTTCTATCCTAAAGAGCCTATCCTACTGATTGTTTATCCCTTGTTTCAGGTAGTGCATGACAAGGAGTTCAACGAACGAACTATTCACACCTTTCAAGGATTTGGAACGAGAATTTCGATCATCTAAGAAGCACTTCAAGACACTAAGTCTTGACAAATTGAGATCGCCTAATTTCAATTTATTTTCTTACCAAGAATACTCGGAGGAAGAAGTTGTGAAAACAATGGCGGAAACCATGGAGCAATACATGAGCAAAACTCTAGCCGACTATGGATTCGGAGTTGCTAGGGCTAAAATTAAAGACAAGGATAACTTTGAACTAAAAGGCTAATTTCTCAAAGAACTATGTACTAACACTTTCAGCGGTTCGGATCATGAAGATGCAAACGAACACATTGAGAAAGTTCTTGAGATCGTCGATTTATTCCACATTACAAATATTACTATAGACCAAGTGATGCTTAGAGCATTCCCTATGTCCTTAACTAGAGTCGTAAGTCGTTGACTGAGAAACGAACCAACTAGTTCAATTACAACTTGGGATGGTCTTAAAACAAATTTTTTGAACAAATATTGCCCACCTGCTTGAACTGCAAAGAAAATAGAGGAAATCAGCAACTTTCAGCAATACCAGATGAAAACCTTTACCAAGCATGGGAGCGATTTAACAAACTCTTGATGAAGTGTCCTCAACACTATTTAATGGAGATACATGAGGTAATCTTGTTCTATAATGGATTGGGAATTCCTACTCGACAGATTCTTGATTCAAGAGGTGCAATACCATCTAAGATTGTTGCTGATGCAATGGTAGGCATCCAAGAAATGGCTGAATACTCTTAAAAATGGCACAATGGAACATCTAGGTCAAGAAGTACTGAAACTTCTTACAGATTGGCAGCTATACAAGCATAACTCAATAATCTTGGAAGAGAGATCAAGAAAGTGAATAAAAAAGTCTATGCTGCTCAAGTTGGATGGGAACAATGCAAAGGACCCTCGAAGAAGCTTACTACACACAATTTGGTGGACCTTTTCAAAGAGGGGGATATAGAGCAGCAACTTTGGGATTCTATCAAAGGAACAATGTGAATACTTCATACCAAGAACGAAGGCAATCTATGGAAGATACCCTGAGCAAGTTTATGAGTGAATCAACAAAGAGACATGAAGAAAACTCTAATTTGATTCAAGAAATCCAAGCTTTAACGGATGCCGCCATTTAAAACCAAGGAGCATCGATTAAAACTTTGGAGATTCAACTTGGGCAAATAAGCAAGGTACTATAGGAAAAAGGGTTTAGAAGTCTACCTAGCTCTACTGAAGCGAACCCGATAGATCAAGTCAAGTCGATCTCGACTACTACTGAAGCTGATTCATACCCGATACGCCGTATTGGATCCTCCTAATACACCATATCTGCTGGACAGAACCGTACATTGAGGTATGAGACAAGACAAATGACGATTCCATTTATAAGTTGTTTGAATGGTTGATATTGTGATGAAAAGAAGGGATCATATGGACCACAATTCTCGGAAGCTTACTTTGAAGCTTCACATATCGATAATTCCATACACCGAAAGGAAAAAGACCTAGGGAGTTTCACTTTACTTTGCTTTATTAATAATGTTTGATTTGATAATTCCCTTGTTGACTTAGGAGCTAGCGTTAGTGTTATGCCTCTCTCGACCTACCTTAACTTAGGATTAGGCGAATTAGCTCACACTAAGTTGACAGTTGAATTAGCAGATAGGACAGTGAAATATCCAAAAGGAATAGCTGAAAACGTGCTAGTAGGTATTGGTAAATTTGTTTTCTCAGTAGACTTTATAATTCTAGATATGCCCAAGGATATCAAAGTGCCCTTGATCCTCAGAAGACCATTTTTGTCTACCGCCTGTGCTAAGATTGATGTTTACAAATGAAAGATTACTTTGAGAATTGGGGAAGAAAGAATTATTTTCAAAAGTGTTAAACCTTCTAGTAGTTTAATTAAGAGGGTCTACATGCTAAGTTTAAGAGAAAGAATGGAGCTTGATTTAGAAGCTAGGCTTATGGGAGAGACTTTGGTGATTAATAGATCATTAGACCTTTTGAATGGAGATTACATCGAATTAAATGATCTAAATGAACCATTTGAGCTTAGGAGAAATCAAGGTGATAATTTGATGCCCACCATTGAGGAAGGTGAGGTAATTGAGGAATTTAGAACTAGGGATGATGAACTTGATACTGGAATTAATGAGTACCCTAGTTCTTGCGACTATGATAAAAAGATCCATATAGATTGTGCTCACAACTTAAAGTTTTCATGCATGATAGGATTTTAATTTACACACGTAAACTTCTTTCCATTATTCTATGTCAATGTGATATCTAAAAAGTTTCATAATTCTATAATGAAAGAAAAGATAGTGTACAAAGGGAATAATGTTACAGGAGCTTTAATGAATGTGCCTATTTTTGTTGGAACCTTTTCTGTTGTGATGGATTTCGCATTTAGAAAATATGGATGCTTATCATGATGAAGGAATGGGCGATGTTATTTTTGGCGAACTATTTTTAAGAGAAGTTGGAATTTAAGAAAGATGGTTCGAAGGGATGATTACCATTTACAATGGTAACGAAAGTGTAACTTACCAAATGGTGTGATCACATCCAAGGTTTAAAAACCAAACTAATGAGCAATGTAACAAGATCCCACCATTACTGAAGGTAAGTGATGAAGATAAGAATAATGGAATTTCGCATCCATACCAAAAGCTTAAGGGGTTCGACAAAGGAGTCTTGAACTTAGGACCCGATTACATTCGAGATGCGAAGACGGAGGAATGACTCATACGCAGGAACATTAGCGTGCATGAGATGGAAAAATGAAGTAAAGCTGAAGAAAAGTCTAACTTAAAGACTTCGCTGTAAACAAAAGTGCTTCCCGGGAGACAACCCAGAATGTTATTTATTTTTATTGAGTCTGTCTTCCCAGACATCAATACGGCGTATCTGCTCCATACCATACGGCGTATTAATTGTCTAGACGTTATCAGTCTTTACTTTTTATGCACTTTAAAACATTATTGTCAGTTCTGGCAATATGGCGTATTCATGCACATGATCTGACGTATTCGCCAGACTGACTCGTATATAGTTTGTTTAGTTTAGTTTAAATTAATCGTAGATACCAAGAATAGGAATGCACGTTTTTCCTATTATTTACACAGGACCTTGGAAGCAAAGAAATCAATGAGTTGGTAGAAGTATTTACAAATTTGGAGATCTTGGAGGTGTTGGAGTCTTGAAACTTCAAGGTGGCTGTTCAACGCAAATTCTTTCTCAATAAACTCAACATGGAGAATCTACCAAGCAAATATCAGGGGAGTTTCTCATTCTAATTCTTTTTAATTCTCGTATTTATTGTTTTATCTATACAACGAGGACATTGTATAATTCAAGTGGGGGGATGGGAATTAGAATGTATACTTGTCCTAATTTTCACTCTAAAATTATTAAATTATGCTCAAATTTAAAATTTTTTCAAGCATAGTTTTGTGAAATTACATGTTACATAACTCGCACACAATAACTTTTATTAGATATTATAAGGATTTAACCTATCCGTTTCTAAATATTTACCCAAATTCCACAAAATATGAGTGTGTCGGTGATGTAGTAGACTTTAGAACTTGGCTTGATATATCTATTAGAGATCACAGTGATGAGTACTATGGATTTAGATGGAGTAACTTGTTTAAATTGGTAAATTTTAGGATTACACCCAAAACGCCTTTACATGTTGTTTATTAACTAACTACATTGGATAGTTAGCCCTTGTATAAACCCTTTGGTTACTCTCACTTTAAGAGTAAGAAACCCCTAGAACAACCCGTAGAGCCAATCCTTTAGGAATTACACCAACTTATTTATTTCGTTACACCTTTACACCTTAGCCTATCCTATTAGATTAAGTTTGTTTTACAGTTGCTAGTTGCTTAAAGTGTAAAGTATGGATTTCCTGAGTCTTGTGTCAATTTTGGTACGGTTGGAAGAAATTTGCACATCGCAAATGGGAATGTATAAAGTAGTCAAAACTCATGTATATTTACTACCATCGCAATTAATGGTATGACCAAAGAATGAAGAATTATCAAAGGAATTATCCGAAATTATTATGATCGTGAAGATGGTGAAACTACTCTGAGTCTCATATATAGTTAGACGTAAAAAAATTGAAAAAAGTAGTAAAATCGCAACAAAAAAAGAGAAGAAAAGTTTGAAGATAATCGTTTCGCAACAACTGAAGGAATTACACGAAGGATCGATTATTCGTTGATACATCTTCAAAGTCAACGATGTAGAGTATTGTATAAAGTGTAAGATATGTCCACTTGCCTTGTAAAGTATGTAAAGTATGGGATGATTGGGAAGTTGACCGTTACAGGAACGCCAACTTAAGTTGTTGTTTTTGATCTATGATCAATACGTTTGTAAATAGTTGTGTCTTTATCAAGGTAACTATCGGGAAAAAGTGTCTAGAAACTTGTATCTTAGACTTAATCTATTTGTTTCATAATTTTTATTTAACAACAAGTTATTTCCCTTTCCTTATCATTAACCATGGGTTTTACGCGAATGAGGATGTGTACGAGCTTGTATGTCTATTTTTTCGTTACGGCCATGCATGCATGTCTTAGCTGCCTTGTTGGTTTATTACTATTGGTGAAAGTTAGAAGATCCATACCCTATATTACACTACTAGTCCTACTCGTTAGCTTATTCGAGGTAGGAGTGAGAAGTCACATGTGTCTATCCCGTTGTTACAAGTATATATGTGTGGTCTTTGTTGCCCTCCTGGAATATTGGTATCGATAAAGATTAGTTAGAGTAATCAACCCTAAGCCTTATCATACAAACCTATATTTACCATTATAAACTTGTTACTACTTAGCTCTAGTGGTGGAGATGTGTATCCTTGCTAAGCTTATGATAGAATACTCATCAGGATCGAGCAATTGAGCGAATTAGTTACATGTTACCACATAGATTAGTTGAGTGATTTGAGTGTTTTCATCTTCCTATTCTGTGTGGTGTTCGGTTGTGTACTTGTAATAGATCAAATAAATGCTTAATGGAAAATATCCTTAGGGATACATTTTTATAAACTTCTAAAGGCTACTTGAGGACAAGTAGGATTCAAGTGGGGGGATATTTGATGACATCAAATAACGTCTATTTTATAGCATCATTTGTCCCATGTAATTAACCCATTTTGTATGATTATTGCAACGAATTGTTACTTAATCGTTCATATTTGAGAATTGCAGTAATTATGGAGTACTTGGTAAAACTTGACTAAAAGGCACGCATTATGGAGCTTAAACGAAGTTATTTTAAAGACTACTATTCTGACAACCAATACGCTGTTTCTATCAAGGAAGATACGACGTATCTGTGCCTGCACTCACCAAAGACCACGAAGGACACAAAACCAAAACGCTGTATCCAGGAAAGGCAATATACCATATTCAAGCTATATAGGAATAAAATATTCTGGAAGATATCAAACGTGGTCCCTACTCCAAGAAACTCCAATAAGTCGTATCCAACACCTTAGATACGCCGTATCGACACCGACTCCAGACCTTATAAATACAAAACTCAAAAACGAGTTTTAAGTGTGCTAAATCATATTCTTGATACCTAAACCACAAAAGTCGATTTTTAGAGGAGAAAAAGTGCAGAAGAGGTCTCGCAACGCATTCTAATCCATAGAAGACAACGTGTAATTTCTTATACTTTTCTAATCGTTTAGTTTTTGGTATCATTCGTTAACTCGGTTAGTTTACCTTGGCCAAGCCATTACTTTTGTATTAATTATGATGTTTGAAGGCTAATACCTTTAGGTATTAGCCATTATTACGAAGATCTGAATGTTTGGTTTATATCTCGATTGCTTAATTTATCATCGTATGCTTGTTTATGTTTATCAATTTATACTTGTTTATGTACTTTAATATGCGACCTATCATTCAACTGGATCTAGTGATACATACCAAGTAATCTAGATGCCAGGATAGCTCTCTATATAGCGATTTATACATCTAGAATCATAGGATCACAAATATTGTCTTGCAAAATCTGTGCTAGGATACTCTTCTAGCTTAACTAGATTTCAGATACTGCCTTTGGTTTATTGAACAAGTTGACTAGCAGGTGAACCTAGATAATTCAACAAATAACGTTCTGATTCCATTGGATAGTTGGACAAGTGGACTTCTATTGTATAAATTGCCATTAAGCAATAAGTGGGTAAAGTCTCTATGAGCTAGGGTTTAACAAGATCACCATTGCTTTAATTCCTAAGATAAATTATAATCAACAAATAAGGATGCTTTATGTGGATGATTTAATTATGACAAAATTAATGTGTCTAGGTCTTAGGATGAAGTCCCGTCTAAGTCTAAGAATGATATGCCACCTCGAGATAAGTAATCATTGCACTAAATAAACAAATCAACCTTCTAATCGAATTAATGATGGCTAATATAGTTTTCTATCATAAGGCTTGACCGCTCTTTTATCTTCTGTTAATTTGCTTGCATAGGTTAAAGTGTCTTGAATTGATTGTAGTCACCAACCAAACCCGTGCCAGCCTCTCAGGCTAAAACCCCCCTTTTTTCTGTTAGAATTAGGATTCGAACTAACATAGGATTAGCGTAGGTTTGACTTAGATTATAATTAACTTAGACTAGTAAACCAAAATATTAATTAATTAAGAGATTTAACCTCGCTTTAAGTGTTCAATGCCCTACTTACCACGAATCTACCACTGACCGGGTACACTGCCCGTTAAAGTGTTGTTTTTGGTTAAGTCGACAAAATATAAATTTAAAACTTGAAACATAAAAATATACACCACACACCGACACGATCAGGACATAAGATTGAAAATTGATTTAGAAAAATCAGTTGGTGTTTACATTACAAAAGGATTTTTTAACACACCAAAAGTTTTATCTTTTTCAAAATTCATCCGTCAATTCAAAAGCTGGACCGAATCAATATCCAGTGTCACAAGTTTGAACCATGTAGGATCTTACAAGTCACCTACCATAGAGCTTGTTTGATGTTGGCTCTGAAAGGATTTCCATCATCATTGTGAATACTTAAGTATCACTCTAATGATCTGGCAATATCACAAGGATAATTCGTAGGACTCTTATTATTTTACTTGATTCCACAGTGTATGAAGACCAAGTATATATGGATTAGTGTCCTAATGAGATTTATGGATGATCTCTTTTATGGCTCTAGACTCGATAGTGCACTTTGGTTTTAGTAACCAGAGGCTAGAGCTGATTGCCACATTTTCAATATCAACTATCTCGGAGTAAGAAAGTCAATAGAAATGCGTGTAATCTCTGTGAGTTTTGAAACAAGAGTCTTTCTGACCTTGAGTTGCTAGGGAGGGTTGTGCATTGCATCACTGGGTCCATGATGATTATCTTCCATACCAGACAACAACTTATTATTTCTGATAGCATATGTATTAACCCGGTTTCTGCCTAAGTGTAAGGAGGGCTTCTTTCTTTTCACCCTTTATCTTTACATTTTTTTAATTCTTTAACCCCTTCAATTCTTACCAAGACTTCATTACTAACACCTTGTTGGGTTTGTTCCAGTGTCAGCTTTGTCTTAGTCTGCATTTTTCCCTTTCTCACTTTTATTCCTTTTGTATCATACCTAAGGACTTCTATTCTCTCTAATGTAATGTCCCTAGGATGATTCTTCTAGCTCTGACTAGATCATGGGAATGAATACCTAATCTTAACCACCTTATAACTCTAATTAATTACAAACATGGTCGGTCTTTTGGTATTATTCTCAGCCTTAAAACCAATTGAAAATTCAACCAAGCTACTTAAAACCTTTGTACATCGATTGTTTTTAACTTTCAAAATTGCTCCCCCTTCATATGTGAATCGATATACGAAAGTGTTATGCACATACGAGGGAGAAGCTGCACATGAGTCATTAAGATCACAATTATAAGCCTTATATTTTCATCTCATTTTCTCCCAGATAAATTACACGTTTCGTCACTATGATTTATACCAAATAACATTTTTAGTCCCTATTCAATTTTAAGTACACTAATCATCCCTATTTTATCAAACATGTTTCATTGATAGTCCCTATTAGGGAAAATATGGACTATCCGTGTAACACATTTCATATAAATTTAATACACAGTTGGTCCTTATTTTGACAAAATAGGGACCATTAATGCAATTAGTTTGAACATTAGGGATGATTGGCGTACTTAAAATCAAATAGGGACTAAAAGTGTTATTTGGTATAAACCATAGGGACGAAACATGTAATTTATCCTTTTCTCCCCTTATAAAAAATGTCAAATATTTTGATATTTTGGATATTAATTGATTCAAATATGTTTGAAGACTGTTTGAGGAGAAAAATGTTCCGATTATTAACAAGCCATATTAGGAACATTTTAATGCTCCCCCTCAATTTATGACGGTATTCTATATATAGTATTGAGTAAGTTAATTGGAATTCTTTTGATTTTATTGAAAATATCTAGAAAATTCATACTCAAACACTATTTAAACTTACCTATTATTATATGTCTATACTACATATTCACATTATTCTCAAGATAAGATTTGAGATTGGACCTGACGATTATATAGTACGAGTCATCAGTTTGTAGTCCATCTCGAGTTCCTGAGCACCAACTAATCGCTCTAGATTTATAATGATTCGCCTTTTACGCATCTGCTTATCAATCAACTCGACCATCAGCTCTGACCTCCTTTTATCAGTAGCCGTCTAATTTCTCATAGACATCTCCTTGTTTCCCAGATGAAAATCGAGTATTCTGTGATGAAGCTCATCGCAAACAGTCTTGAGTGTCCCGTCTAAGAACTTGTACAACTCATCAGCTCGCATCACTCTTTTTTGTTTGTTCAAGTCTTCATAGATTACCCTTGGTGGTTTGTATGATGGAGTAAAGAGTTCTTTGAATTCAATTTCAGGGAAGGTCTAATGAGGTGCGATGATATTAAGCTTCTTTTGTTAACTCTCTACACCAAGCTATAAATCCTCGACACATGTTTTGATGATGAGACTTCTTGTGAACATATGAAGAGCCATAATAAAGTCAACAATGTCACTGCCATCGAGATGGAATAACTTGTGTTGAACAGTAAGAAGAAGCATGTATTCAATATCGTTCAAGTGTAGTTCAACAAAGTTACCTTCTTGAAACTTGTGTAGCTGTCGATCAGCTCTTTTTACTAAAATCTTTTCCAAGTGACTATAATCATGCAGTTTCTTGATACTAACACTTTTCACATAAAGAATCTTTTGAGTAGAGTAGACATTATGCTTGGAAAATTTGTTTATCTAAAATCTATACCACAACTTACACCTTTCACCCCAGTGCTTGATCCCTTTTTCAACATCTTTTTCATACCCATATTTTATAGGACTCAAAGAGTAGGGACCATGTCCTCAATTCCCACAATCGCATACCAAGCTACTTTTGTCTTCGTGATAGTCGTTGTGTAGTTCTTCTCAAGGTTAGATGATTTTATAAATTCTAGATCATTGTTGAAGAAGTATTCAACGACAATGGTTAGATGGCCTAGACGACCTTTCAAGGGAAGAGGCTTGGTTATTTCAAAGGGGAAACGATCTCCTTTTGGATTGTTCCAATCAAGTTTGTCTGTCAATGCTTTGAAGCACTCCTCCATGTTGTAATCAAGTTCGATGATACTAGTGCATGTTCCTTTTAGTAGGTTGTAAACGGGTCCTACTAAGATTTCTTAAGTAAGATGGTCTATCTTTAGTCGATTCATAGCATACATAGAGAATTCAATAGGAGTGGCCATTAGTTCATCGAATGTGAGAGGATCCTTTATAGTAGATACCATGTGGTTAAACCAAGGCTATTTAGGTTGATCAGTTACAAGTTGACGCTTATTCCATTCTGGATCAGGAGTAGGATGCCTTAGAGGTTATTTGAATCGAGAGTCTCTAAAAGGTTTTTTGGTCTTTGGTGCTACATAATCTTGAGGATGATCAGCATCATTAACCACATCTTCATTTGAAGTGGCCTCCTAGTCATCCATTACCACCTTAGCTATTGGTTCTTCAATCGGTTTCTTTGTAGTTGCAGACTTATCGGTTTTAGAACTTTTGGATGGATCTTTACCTTTGGAGGTTTCCTTGGTAGTGGATGGTTTCATGGAAGACTATGACTCTTTGGTTCTTCTCCTCTTTGTCTTCTTACCCTGGTTTGGTCCAGCTTAAGGGTCTTCATCATCATCCTCATCATCATCATGTTGTCTTTTGTGGTTCTTAACCGTATCGGTGACTCCCTTATCCATATCATTTTCATCCTCTATCAAAGCTTCGATAAGAGCATGGTATAATGAATGATTGGTAGGATTTATGTTGAAAGACTTGTTTTTATTCATGGTTTGGTAGAGAGCGCTTTTCAGATGATACTCTTCAAGTGCCGCCTTGTTAGTAGACTTAATTGTATACTTCAGCATCTTTTGCTTCTCAGCATGTTCCTTCTTAATCTTTCAAATCTCTGAAGCACTATTCTCATATTCTGGTACAAGATCAATTACGGTTTATGAATCTTTCTTAGCTAGGGAGTTAGCTTCACAAAGTATTTCCGAATAAGGTCGACAATGTATCTCTATAGAACCTTTTGAAGATCATCACTAATTTTGGATCCAAGATAATGTTCAACACCGTTGGAACTTGAGATTTGAGAGAATCAAGAGCTTCAGTAGAGTGATCAATTTTCTTTAGCTCAGACACATCCTTTTATAATTTTGCCACTCTTAGCTGAACAATGGTGAGTGCATCGGATTCACGGACTACAGTAGTGATGGTTGGAGCTTCGGTTATGATTGGTGGTGTAGGGATTGGTGTTGTTGTTTGTTGGCCAATTGAGATGGTGGGTGTAAGATGAGGTAGTGAAAGAGCCATAGAAGCTGGAGTTTCAGTGGGAATTTCTGGTATAGGTGGAAGAGTGGTAGTCTCCGAAATCACTAATATAGGAACCTTGAGTACTGATGGAGACTGGATCTGTGGAGTTTCTTGTTGGATATGAACATCCATCAAAGAGCTAATTTCTGCTTCTACAGAATCCTTTAGTACTTGTATGTGCTTAATTACACATACCTTTTGCCTATAAAAACATGCCTAAAATGATCAAAATATACCAAAAATACATTGTATTTGTATATTTTGTGATTTATATTGTGCAGGTAATGATTATCTAAGAAAAGGAAAAAAATGAAGCCAAAACGACAAACCCGAGCACGGAATGGAAAGAGCGTGAAAAATTCATAAAGTCAAAGTCAAAGTCAACAAAAAAAAGTCAACCAAGTCGAAGTTAAAATTCGAAGACGAAGCCGGTATCGAAGAAATGTTAAATGGGCCAACCCGTACCCATATAATGGGCCGGCTCAGCCAATTAAAACATTATGAAGACCATAAAAAGCCCAAAGTCAAATATATACTTACCCGACCCAATTACTAAGCCCAAACCCACTTAACACCTATAACCATAAACTCATTAACACCCTTACACCGTTAGTCCTCGAGGACTAACAACTTCAGTCTAAAAGGACTAACGGTGCAAACATATAACAAAAATAGGGCTAACGCCCGTTAACTTTCATTTCACCCCTGAAAACCTTTTCCTGCCAAACTCCCCAGTGGCACTATTCTTCATCTTTTTACACCACTCCCTAAAACATGTTACCCTGATCCCCTAAAAACATATATGTCACCATCCCATCTCAACCCCACCTCATAAACAGCCAAAGCCACCTTTGCAATCCTCTAAATCCCCATTCATCAAGGAATGATGACAAAGATTCAATGGCTCAGTATCAACATCTAAAAAGCTAATTTGTTGATATTGTTTGGCTTGGGGTTTCAAAGATTATTTGGTCGCTGTTGCTTGGTTGATGATGGGTGGGGGATAAAATAAACTTTTACTTAATTAATCTTTAATAAATAAGGGGGGGGGGGGGTGGGGCTGAGTTTGACGGTAGGGGGGGGGCTGGGGCGGGGGGGGGTTAGACATTATCATATATTCCTTAACTACAACACATCTCTTAAAATTAATTTCGGGGAGCTAGAGGTGGGGGGAGGGGGGTGGGGTGGTGGGGCGGCGAGTGTGTGGGGGGGGTGGGGTTATATATAAAAATTTTAATGATATACAAAACTAAGGTTAGAGTGCGGGGTGTGCTGGAATATAGTGATCTATCATGGGGTGGGTACGGCTGAGTGGGTGGGAGGGGCGGGGAGGGGGGGTGGCGGGGGTGGGGGTATGCAATGTGGAGGTTGCTTTGGTTGGATAAAACTAAACTGCAGTGGGTGGCGAGGGGGTATGGGTGTTGGTGGTGACCATGGGTGGGTCGGGGGGCGGTAAATTGGGGGAGGGAAGGGTTTTGGGCGGCGCGTGTGATTCATTGACTGTGGTATGTAGTTGCAGGCGTGGAGTGCGAGCTAACGGTGCTGTTTGGATTTTCTTTTGATAGTTCCTCTTTTTGGTTGGTTGGCTGCTTCTCTTCGTTGTTGCCGTGGTCGATCGGAGGGCTTAGGCATGGACGCATGGGTGCGAGGGATACTTGGGGAAAGAATGTGGTGGGAGTGCGGAATTTGGTGAGCTTTTAGCGCAAGAATTGCTCATATGGGTTTGACTTTGTGCTAATTTAACACTACCGGCACAAGAATACAATAAATACAATCACTCTACCCCCCCCCCAATAACCATATCAACCCCACCCACCACCTCACCCCCCCACCCCTCCCCACTCCCCCCTCTCCCCACCCCCCCACCCCCCCAAGTACACAATCCCTACACATTAAAATTGTATTACCAGTGGGGGTAGGGGTGGTGGTGGTGTGGGGAGGGGGGGGAAGGGGTGGGGGTTGGGGGTGAGGGCGGGGTGAGGGGGGTGGGGTGTAGTGGGTCGTGGATGGGGGGGAGGGGTGCTTGGTGGGGGGTGTGGCGGTGGGTGATGGGGGTGGTGGGTTGGGGGTGGTGTGGCGGGTAGGGCGGGAGAGGGCCCGGCTCCGGTAGGGTGCGGGCGGGATGCAGGTCGGGGTCGTGGCGGGGTCAGGGACTGCAAGAGGGGTGGAGGGGGGGGGGGCGGGGGGGTGGTGGGTGGGGTGTTGGTGGGGAGGGGTGTGGGTGGGGGGGAGTTGCGGGGCTGTGTGGGAGGGGGGGGGTGGGGATGTGGTGGAGGAGGTGGTGGGGGGGGGAGAAGGTGGGGGGGCGAGGGAATGGGGTGGGTTAGTAGTTTGGCGGTCGGTGGTGGGTGAGGGGGGTGACTGTGGATGGTGAGGGGGTCTGGGTGATGGGCATGCGGGTGGGGGTCGAGTTTGGGGGGGGTTTGGTAGAGCTATGGATGTGGGGGGTTGTGGTAGGGGGGGGTGGGGGTGGCGGGGTAGTGGAGGTGGAGTAACAGGGTAGCGGGGAGTGTGGTGTGGTGTGGTTGACGGGTTGTTGGGGGTTTACGGTGACTACTTAGTGGTTGTAGGTGTGGCGGCGTGTGGTTGGTGGTGTCGTGGGGGTTGAGGTGGGGGGGTGTGAGTGTGGTGGGGTTGGGTTGGGTAGTGCGTGTGGGGAGCGGTGGCGGAGGTGGGTAATGGTGGATGGGATGGGGGGGTGGTAGCACTACGTAAAAAATTATGTTATCGAGGGGGGTGGTGTTGTGTTGGCGGGGGGTGTGGAGGAAGTGGGGGGGGGGCGGTGTGGGGAGTGGTTACGGGGGGGCGGTGTGAAAGTTGAGGGGAGGTGAGGGGATGTTAGCGGGTGGGGAGTGATGGGGGGAGGGTGGGGGGATAGTGAGTGGGGGAGGTTGGCGTAGGAGAGGAGAGTGGGGGTCTGGTGGTAAGCGATTTTTGTGTAATGGTGGTGGCGTATAGGGCTGGGGGTGGGATGTGCCGAGTGGGGTTTAATTTTTAGATTGCTGGTTCAGGTTGGCGGCTGTGTGTAAATTGTGGAGCGGGTGGGGGGTAGTGTAGTAGGTGTGTCGAGCGGATTGGTGGGGGGGGGGGGGGGAAGGGAGTGTGTTGTGGTCGGTGGTGGGCGGGTGTGGGGGGCTTGGAGGGGGGGGGGGGGTTGGGGTGGCGGTGGGTGCGGGGGGGAGTGGGTGGGGGGTGTTGTGTGATGGGAGCGAGGGGGAGGGGTGGAAGGGGCGGCGTGAGTAGTTCCGGGGTAGTTGTGGGGGCTGGTTGTGGTGTGGGTGTAGGGGGGGGAGGGGGGGGGTGCGTGGGGATTCTGGGGGGTGGGCGGGGCTGTTTGGGGAGGGTGGGAGGGGGGGAGGCGGTGCTGAGGGTGGAGGGGAGGGTGCAGTGGGGGGGAATGGTGCGAGGGTGAGGTGGCGGGCAGTGGGAGCGGGTAGGGCCAAGGGGAGGGAGAGGGGGGGTGATGAGGGGGGGAGGGGCGGGGGTGGGGGGGGTGGTGGGTTGTGATTGTTTTGGTGTTTGTCATTTGATTGTAGTTAAGCTTTTTATTTTTGTGGAAGTTTGTTTGTTATTTCGTATTTCTTTTTTATTAGTAGATTTATTGTTTTTATTTGTTTTTTTTTTGGTTTTTTTTTTTTGTTGAGGATGTGTTGGGTTTAGTTGTTTATTTAGTCAACCACATTTCCTTATTTTTAGTTTTGTTTTTGGTATGTTTTTAGTTTTCTTTTAGTTTTTATGGTGTTTAGATTTTTGCTATTTTTTGTTTAGTTATTTGAGGTTTTTTTTGTTGTAGATTCTGTAGGTTTATTTGTAGTGGTTGATATATGGTTGGGCGTTCATGGGTGTGTTTGTATTCTTAGTTGGAAGGATTCTTCTATTAGCTTCTTAGATTTTTCTTTTTAAGATTTTTTGATAGTATAGGTCTTTTTCTTTGATTCTTTTTTTTCTTTTTCTTTAGATTTTTTTTTTACTTAGTTTTTATTTGTTTTTTTTTTTTCTTTTTTTTTATTTTTTTTTTTTTTTTTTTTTTTTATTTTATACTTATTTTTTTAGTCTTTTTATTTTTTAGATAAGTCTTTCTTTTAGTTTTTTTTTTTTTTTTTGTTTTAGTCTCTTTTTTTTTTTTTTTTAGATGTTAGCTTCTCTATGTTAGACCACCCACCCCTCGCCGATTAGCACTCTTGTTTTGTTTTTTTTTTTTATGTAATGTATTTTTTCTAGTTTTTTTTAGATTTCTCTTAAATAGGGGATTAACCCCGTTATCTTCAAACCCAAAACCCTTTTTCCCGCCAAACTTTTGGCACTATTCATCATCTTCTACCCCACTCCCTAAAACCTGTTACCCTGCTCCCCAAAACAAATATGTCACCATCCCATCTCAACCCCACCTCATAAACAGCCAAAGCCACCTTGGCAATCCTCTAAATCCCCATTCATCAAGGAATGAAGACAAAGATTCAATGGCTCAGATTGATTGGCTTGGTGAACAAGATAATTGGACGGCTTAGATGATGATTTTGAGTTACTCACACAACAAGCACACCTCCTGGCTCACTCACATAACTAGCACATTGAAGACCCAAGACTTTGAATTTTCTTATATAAATAGGTCCCTTTGTAAGCCCTTGAGGCATGTAGTTTTAATCTAGTTTTAATTTTCAGCTTATATTTAATGTTTTTAGCTTATTAAAAGAAACCTTGTACTGTTTTTCTTGAAGTTTAATGAAATCTAAGTTTTTATGTTTTTATCCTGTTTTTGAGTTAAATGCATTTTATGATTTGAAAAACGTTTGACAAGCTCACAAAAGTTCTTTTTATTTCATACTTAAGTTGTTTGCTTAAACACTACAAGTTTTTCTATAACTATTAGTGTTTAAGCCATTTTTACCAAAATTCACTTAAAAAGCTCATTTGGAAGATAAGCTAGAAAAGGAAGGGCTTATGGAAGATAAGCCAGAAAAAGCTCATTAGTATTTAAGCACTTTTTGCCCTGTTTAGAGCAAAGGATTTTGTAAGTTCTCATTTTCAAGTTTTAAAACTTATTTATTGTTCTGCTTATTTCTTTGCTTATTACTGCTTATTTGGTTTGCTTATTTTCTATTGCTTATTTATTGTAGGAATTTGCTTATTATTGCTTAATATTCATTGTTATTAATCTGTCTTTAAAAACCTTAGCTTATATCAATCTTTTTCAAGCTTAAAATGGAATTTGGATTGTTAAAGGGGTGTTTGGGTTAAGGTTCAAAATGGGTCAAAACCAGCTGAAAATGGTTTTGGGTCATTAATCTAATTTCAACAAGTTTTTTTAAGTACTTTTAATCAGTTTCCAAAAGTTTCTAAGGTTTAAAACTTATTTTCAAAGTTTTTTGTATGTGTGTTTTGAATCTGTGGTAATTTTATCTTTTACTTTAGCTTATTTGGTTTAATTTTGATTAAGTGCTATTTGGTGTCAATTTCATGCTTGTTATGAGTCTAAAAATGCAGTTGAATAAAAGTGGTTAAGTGTGGCTTTTGCAATTTATGTTTAAGTAAAAATCTGTCAAGTTCATGTTTCAGTTTTTAAAGTCTTGAAAAACTACTTTTCAATCTCAAATTTAGGTTAGTTAAAAGCTGTTTTTAGAGTCTGAATTTAAGAGCATAAGCTCATTAGTTGTCAATCTTTATCTTTTTTAGCTTATTCTAGATTTTAAACTTATTTCACTAGCTTAAAATTAGGCCTAAACTTTGCCTTTTGTCTTTTCAAAAACTAAAAAAACTCAGCATACACTGAGTGTCACAGCCATTCTCAAAAGCCTTTTAAACAGCTTATTTGAGTTTCAAACTCATTTATCTTTGCTGATTTTAGAAGCTTATTGTATAAGCTTTAAGTTTTGATGAGCCTTTAAGCCATAAGGATCCATTAAGGGGCTTAAAATTAAGCCTAAAAGTTGATGGATAAGACTGAACCATGGCCTGCCAGTTTTTTAATTTTAGCTTAATTTTTTGATTCTGAGCTTATTAGGTGTTAGTAATGATTATTTTAGACTTAGGTTTGATTATTAGGATAGATTTAGGCTTTTAAATGTTTGCTTAAGCTTATTAGGAGCTTATTCATAGCTTAATGTTGTTTTGGAAATGCTCCAAAAATCTGTTTTTGATATTTCATTAAGTCTAGTAGTTTTAAGTTAGTGTTGTTGGTTTTTAAGCTTAATTCTGGCTTGTTTGATGTTTTAGATTAGCTTATTTAGGAAAGGTTAAATCCTTAGTAGCTTGTGTAGTTTAAGTTCCAGCTTGTAGTAGCTTATGGCATAATTTAGTTAAGTTTTAAAGATTTTTTTACCTTTTAAGCAAATTGTCAGCTTATTTGCTCATTTATGGGCTTATTGTTTCTTTTCAAATATAATTTCAAATTTTAAAGTTGCTTATTTTTAAGTCCTTAAAAACTTTGTTTTTAAAAGTTAAAAAAAATATGTTGCAAAAAGGGTGAGGCCAGGACTCGAACCTGCGACCTCCCCCTTATACACACACACGCTAAACCACTACACCAGTAGGGCAATCTGGTTACCAGTTACCTTACTTGGTATTTAAGGGCCTTTAAGCTACCAATGCTTATAAGAACTTCGAGTGCTTATAAGCTCATTTCTAGCTTATTTGGTTAAGCTGGTGTGTTGCTTATATTTTTCTTGCAAACTTGACAACATCAGCTACTTTTCATAATTTTTTAGGATTTTTATAAAATTGTTTGCTATTTTTAATCATTTTAATTAGTTTTTAATCTTTAAAAATTCATAATAAATACAAAAATTATCAAAAAAAATATAAACCTTTTTTATAAACTTTTCTTTTATCATATTTTAGGTTTATAAATTAAAAAATCTTTCGTAGGGTAATTTTTTGACATGGTTGATAATTTAGACGCGTTTTTAGGATTCCCGGTATTCGTTTTTAGTTTAAATTGTAGTTGCCTTATTTGTTATACTTGCTTTATTTGTATTTCCCATAGATTTAGAAAACCAATCAAAATCTTGTTATATTCAAACATCAAATATCAAGTACACCTGTCAAATACACATCAGAAGATAAGTTAAGGAAATGAGTACCAAAATCTAGATGATATGGATAAACTGGAAGATGGTAGAGGGAGTTTAGTAGACTTTTTGACTTGATAGTCAAAGGTCATAACATTCCTAGGTAATTCAGCATCACCCTTTTCTTCTGCAGTCTTTTCAACATCCGCTTTGGCTGCATCAGTCATTTCATCCTTTTATTTATTCTCCCGCTCAATAGTTTCAGTCTCTACCATCTCTACATCTACATCTTTGTGCACTTGAATTTATACTTATAGATTTCATCTTCATCAGATTCAGTTCTAGCATTTTCATCATCAATACCTTGAATGTCATTGATATGGTCATCGTCTTCATTTTCATCATCAGCATCACCATCATTATCCTTCTTCTCTTCTTCATCAAAATTGAGTTGAGAGTCTTCTGACTGTTCACTTTCAAACTCTGACCCCCATTCAAGAATAACATTTGCTTTTGAAGTAACCTTTTCCTCATCGAGAACCCCTGGTTTAGTACCAGTTCCTTCACTTGAGGTAGCATAGACGACTATGGACTCATCAGGAACCCCTGGTATCCTACCAGTTCCTTCACTTGAGCCTCCAGTACCTGGCTGTCTTCTGCTGGTTTTCTTGCTTTCTTTGAGAGCTTACATAGTATATGCAGCTTCTTGTTTAGCTAGAGTCGGAGTTCAAATACCTTTAAGTTAAAGCGTTAAAGCGGCTGGTTTTGGCTTTAGAGCACTTAGAGTGTCTTGAATGCCTACACCCCTAGTACTTCTACTACCAGTCTTTTTTTAGCAGGTTCGGGTTCAGACTCGTCATATATATCAACTAATTCCTGAGAGACATCAGCAGTCTTCTTTCCTTGCCTCTACTCTTCTTAGGAGGTATCAAGTCAGTGGAGTATTTAAGGAACGTTTGATAAAAATCTGATTGCTTGATCTCATTATTCAGCATCATATCAGGAATAGGAAGTCAATATTCCTGATAGTCTTCACCAATTCTGAAAAACTTGAGTCTATTTATAATACCATCATCCTTGATTGTATGATAGTGTTGAAACTTTAGATTAGAGAGAGACTTGTGTTATGAGAGGAAGTGATTGATGATAATTTTGGTGAATTTGGGGAATGACATAGTTTCACGCCTTGATTTCTTCTCCATCTTGTAGTCGACATTTTCCTTGTAGAACATGCCCCACAGTATGTTAATTCTATACTTTATCAGTCTGTCATTGCTTCTAGTGTTCCCGGAGAGACACTTGTTAATAACGGCTTCTAGAGTTCTCCATGGCTGATGCATGTGATCCACATACATATTGGTATGCTTGTGTAGTGGACCTTTGTAGACAAGGTCAATAAGGATGGTGAGAGTAGCATCATCATCTTGTACCTCATTAAATTCTTCACCTTCAACTCTTAGGCAGATATCAATAATTTTTCTAAAGACTTCAGCATCAGCTACACACCTCTTGTTGTCAAGAAAAAATTCATAAGAATCTGTGCCTTAGATCTTCTTGATAGTATACTAGAACTGCTGCATAAAGATTTCAGGGACTTTTGCAAAGATAGTGAATGCCTTTAAGCACATGGAGTTCATGATCACATCAATGATAACTTGAAATGTTTCTTCCTTATGATGCATAGTGGTTTCCAGTCTAACATTAGTAGGGCTTATCTTGACCCTTTCAGTAGATGGAACCCATTTCTCATAACGAGCAATCACTTGTTGAGTTTCTTGTAGATTCATGATTCTGCTTAAGAATTAACCAATACATTTTATATACACAACAAATATATTTTACTGACTAATTTGGTTATCCTTGATGATTTGATTAATTTTAGATAAAGATCTAAGATCAGGTTTCATGCAATAATGAATGTTTTAATACACTCTACGATTAAAGTCAACTAAGGTCAAGAGTCAAAGTTAATTAACTAAGTCAACTAGACGAGTCTAAGAGAGCCTAAGTTAAACAATCAACTAGGGTGCAAATAACACAAGTGCATTCATATGATCTAATAAGACATAATACACAAGTTTTACACAAATTTTAAAATTTTAGGTAGAGTTTCTTTTCATAAAATGTCATATTTCCCTCTGTTTATTGCACTTGACATGTTTCGCAAAGAATATGTAGTAAACATGTTTCCCATAGAATAAACACTTACACTTTCACACGGTTTATGTTCTAAACACATTTCTCACAGTTCATTTAATACATGTTTCACACGATTCATAACTAACATGTTTTGCATGAATAAAACTAAAGTCCTCATTTAAATTTTTATCAATCAAAAGCATTCAAAAATCAATTCCTATCATCACACATCATGTAATATCATCAAAGAATAATAATCACAAGAGTTTAAGCAACCTTTAGTGCTCAAAATTGTTCATACGCAAAGATTTGAATAAGGGACATCTAGGAGGCTCAAATAGATCACATAATGACATATACACAAATAATCAACACACATAACATCTCATACACGTAAACTTTCAACCTTTTAGAATTTAGGCAACTAAGAATCACCTTTTTAAAGTAAAAGATACCCTAAAGGACGCAAACAGTTTCTAAAGGCATAAGAGTATAACAATGATGCTAATTAACATAAACCCATAACAAAAACACTCAAGATGTACATCTTTCGCATCATTCAAGCAACAAAAATCGACCTTACATACAAACGGTTAAGAGATATCAAAAACTATTTTGGGCGAGTGTTCTATACATCCTAACCAACAAAACCCCTCACCTAATTAGAAGAAACCTTAACTTTTTTTACTTATGAGCCCTAAATCGATTTCTATTGATTTTTGAGTGTTAAAAGGAGTTTTAGACTAATTCTTTTTACCAAAGTGATAAGAAAGGGATTATGAACGTATAGGAATGTACCTTGAACCTTGTAAACGAGTTTTGAATTTTGCTTATGAATCTAGCGAAATATCACACGAGAGAGATACGTTTGAATTTTGAAAATGGAGAGTGTGTATTCCATGTGAAATGTGCACAAGTATATACACGGACAATTTTTAAAGATTGGCCGAAATGGTCCTTGTAGTTTATAACATCTTTTATTTTTATTTTAAACTTATTCTTAAGTCTAACCAAGTTATAGAAATAGCATTTTAAGCCCCTAAAGATGAAAGCTAAGATTTTAATTATAACACCCCATGTTTTTAGGTCATTTTTCAACGTCATTTGTTGGGATTAAAAGCCTTCTTAATGTTGCTAGTATTACGGCTGCTCATATCAGAGTTATTGCTGCTTAGGTGTGTTAATACTACTCAAGATTCAGAGAAAAATGCTAAGTGTTTACTATTGCTAGTACACAGTTAGTACTGCTAGTGTAAAGTTACTACTGCTAGTGCATATTAGTGCTGCTCGGAGACTTAGAAGAAAAACTGCTTAGTAGTTACTACTGCTTGTACAAAAGTTACTACTGTTAGTACAAAGTTAATGCTACTAAAGGAGTTAATGCTGCTAGTGAAGAAGTTAGTACTGCTGAGTTAGTTAGTACTGCTTATGTGATTTATATGAGTTATTTGTGTAAAAGATATGTATAACTTATTTGTTTAAAAGATTTGATATTCTTAGGAAAGTATTGTAAGCCGTTTAGGACTCCTTGGTGTATAAAAGGAGGTTCTAGGGCATAGAGTTTGATACGAGTCATTCATAGAATTATCATAGCTTCAAGGTCTTTGTAACCCTAATACTTTGAGAGTATTCGTATTATTAATAATATTGGAGCTTTTGTTTGTTGAATTATATGTTCATATAATTACTGTTTCATTGATAGTTCTTCTTAATATTAAAGATTAGATTCTGCATAATCTTTAATACATTCAAACAAAGTTTCTACTATAGTTGTGTTAGATTTATCTAATATAACTAATCCTTATACAAGATTAAGGAATTCGATCTATTCAAGTGGGACCAACAAGTGGTATCAGAGCTTGTTGCTTTGAGAAACTTTGCTAGAAGATATGGATCAAGATTCTGCACAGATGGTGGCTGCATCTAAAGTTCCTATGCTCAAACCGGGTGAGTTTGAGTTATGGAGGATGAGGATTGAACAATATATTCAGATGATAGACTATGCACCATAGGAAGTCATAGAGAATGGTGCAACCTTGCCAAAAACACAAGTTGTGGAAGGTGTTATAATAGTGATGCCTATTACATCTGCTGAAGATAAGGCTCAGAGAAGATTACAAGTGAAGGCTAGAAGTACTTTAATGATGGGCATTCCCAATGAACATCAGTTAAAGTTTAACTCTATAAAGGATGCTATGTTGTTACTGGAAGCTGTAGAAAAGAGATTTGGTGGGAATGCAGCTACTAAGAAGACTCAAAGAAATCTCTTAAAGCAGCAATATGAAAACTTTACTGCTCCAAGCTTAGAGATGCTTGATCAAACCTTTGATAAGCTTCAAAAGCTTGTGTGTCAGTTGGAGCTTTTGGATGAAAAGCTTTCACAAGAAGATGTTAATCAAAAGTTATTAAGAATCTCGTCACCTGAGTGGAACACACATGCTGTTGTATGGAGGAATAAAGCTGAGTTAGAAACAATGAGCATGGATGATCTCTATAACAACCTCAAGGTGTATGAACCAGAAGTCAAAGGGATGTCTTGCTCAAGTTCAAGCACATAGAATATGGCTTTTGTGTCCTCTTCAAATAACAACACTAGCAGCCCTAATGAAGCAATTAACGTTGCTCATGGAGTTACTACTGCTAGCACTCAAGTTAATACTACTTACTCTACAAATATTGATAACTTGAGTGATGTTGTTATTTGTTCATTCTTTGCTAGTCAACCAAATAGTCCTCAACTTGCATATGAGGACTTACAACAAATCTATCATGATGACATAGAAGACATGGATTTGAGATGGCAAATGGCCATGTTGACTATGAGGGCTAGAAGGTTTTTGAAGAATACAGGAAGGAAGCTTACTATTAATGGCAATGAGACTATTGGTTTTGATAAGTCCAAAGTAGAGTGCTACAACTGCCATAAGAGGAGACATTTTGCTAAGGAGTGCAGAGCTCTAAGAAATCAAGACAACAAGAACAAGGAAAGCTTAAGAAGGAGTGTGCATGTGGAAACATCTACTTCCACAGCTTTGGTGTCATGTGATGGTATTAGTGGATATGACTAGAGTAATCAGACAGAGGAAGGGCCTAATTATGCACTCATGGCTTACTCATCTCCAAGTTCTGACTCAGAGGTATCCAATGATTTAAATTGTTTAAAATCTTGTATGGAAACTTTTAAATTACTTAAATCTCAAAATGATCAACTATTAAGAGATTTAGATAAATCTAGTTTAATGGTTTTAGATTATAAAACAGGTTTAGAATCAGTGGAAGAAAAACTTGAATTTTATAAAAAGAATGAGTTTGTTTATGTAGAAAAAATTAATGGCTTAAAATGGGATATTCAAGTAAGTGAAATAACTATTAAAGAGCTTAGGAAGAAGCTTGAAAAAATTCTGAAAGAAAAAGATAGCATTCAATTTAATGTAGATAAATTTGAAAATGCATCTAAAAGTTTAAATAAGCTCATAGTGTGTTAGATTGTTGATAATTGCAAGAAAGGTTTAGGCTATGAAAATTATAATGCACTTCCACCTCCCTACATAAGAAATTTCATGCCTCTAATACCTGATTTGTCTTTTACTGGTTTAGATGAGTTTGTTAATAAGCCTGTAGTTGAGAACAGAAAGTCTGATGAAGAAGTGTCTAAGGTAGTTAGGAAGTCTGATGATTCCCCAATTATTGAAGATTGGGTGTCAGATAGTGAGGAAGAAAATGTGTCTCAAACTAAAACTGAGAAGAAAACAGTTAAGCCTAGTATTGCTAAGATAGAGTTTGTCAAACCTAAGCAACAAGAGAAAACTGCTAGGAAAACTGTTAAACAAGTTGAGAAACATAGGCAAAACACTCACAGTCCAAGAGGCAATCAAAGAAATTGGAACAATATGATGTCTCAAAAACTAGGAAGCAATTTTGAGATGTTTAATAAGGCCTGTTATGTGTGTGGAAGCTTTGATCATCTGCAAGTTGATTGCAATTACCATCAAAAACAGTTTCAAAATCAAAGGATGGTAAAACCTGTTTGGAACAATGCTCAAAGGGTGAATCATCAAAACTTTGCTAAAAAGACTCACCCCTGTGCTAAAAAGAACTTAGTTCCAAGAGCAGTACTAATGAAGTCTGGTTTAGTATCAGTTAATACTGCTAGACAAGTTAATACTGCTCACTCAAAAACAACAGTGAATGCTGCTAGACCAATGTCATATCTTTCTAAAACAGCACATTCAACTGTTAAGAGGCCCATTCATAAGAACACAACATTCAAAAACAGTAATATTGATCAAAGGGTTAATACTGTTAGTGGTAAAAAATTTAATACTACTAGGCCAAAAGCAGTAGTTAATGCTGTTAAAAGAAATAGTTTTAATGTTGTTAAGGCCTCAGCTTGTTGGGTTTGGAAACCAATGACTAAAGTTTTAGACCATGTTTCTAAACACAACATTGCATCAATCACCCTAAAAAAGTTTGATTATATTGATGAACAAGGCATATTTAAGTCATTGATGGCTTAGGTCCCCAAAAGAAACTGATTTCTTATCTAATGTACAGGGCAATCCATAAATGGATTTACAAGATCGAGGAGTAATTGATAGTGGATGCTCAAGGCACATGATAGGGAACATGTCCTATCTTACAGACTATGAAGAGATAGATAGAGGATATGTTGCTTTTGGAGGGAACCCCAAAGGAGGGAAAATCACAAGAAAAAATTCCATTAAAACTGGTAATCTAGATTTTGAAAATGTGTATTTTGTAAGAGAGTTAAAGTTTAATCTCTTTAGTGTCTCACAAATGTGTGATAAAAAGAATAGTGTTCTTTTTAATGACACTGAATGTATTGTTTTATCTCCAAACTTTAAGCTAATTGCTGAAAGTCAAGTTTTACTTAAAGTTCCTAGAAAGAACAATATGTATAGTGTTAACTTAAAGAACATAGTTCCTAAAGGAGATTTAACTTGCCTTTTTGCAAAAGCCACATCTGATGAATCTAAACTTTGGCATAGAAGGCTATGTCACTTAAATTTTAAAACAATAAATAAATTGGTTAAGGGAAATCTTGTAAGAGGTTTACCTTCCAAACTTTTTGAAAATGATCAAACCTGTGTTGCTTCTCAAAAAGGAAAGCAGCACAGAGCCTCTTGTAAGTCCAAAACAGAGAACTCAATCAGTCTTCCTTTACATTTTTACATATGGATTTGTTTCGTCCAACATTTGTAAAAAGCCTTATGAAGAAAATGTATTGCCTAGTTGTCATAGATGATTTTAGTAGGTTTACATAGGTTTTCTTTCTAGCTACTAAGGATGAGACTAGTGGCATTCTTAAGTCCTTTATAACTGGTATAGAAAACTAGTAGATCACAAGGTTAAGGTGATTAGATGCGATAATAGGACTGAGTTTAAAAACAAAGAAATGAATCAGTTTTTTGAAATGAAGGGTATTTTAAGACAATTTAGTGTAGCTAGAACTCCTCAACAAAATGAAGTTGCTAAGAGGAGGAATAGGACACTAATTGAGGCTGCTAGGACTATGCTAGCTAATTCTAAGTTGCCAACTACTTTTTGGGCAGAAGCAGTTAATACTGCTTGCTATGTGCAAAATAAAGTGTTAGTAGTTAAGCCTCATAACAAGACCCCATAGGAACTTTTTTATGGTAGAACGCCAACTTTAAGTTTTATGAGACCATTTGGGTGTCCTGTTACTATTCTTAATACCATAGATCACTTAGGCAACTTTGATGGTAAGGATGATGAAGGTTTCTTTGTTGAATACTTCTTGAATAATAAAGCCTTTAGAGTATTCAATAGTAGAACACGGATAGTGGAAGAAAACTTGCATATTAGGTTTAGTGAGAATATACCAAATGTTGTAGGTAGTGGACCAGATTGGCTATTTGATATTGATGCACTAACAATAACAATGAATTATGAGCCAATTGTTGCAGGTACACAGTCTAATGGTTTTGCAGGTACAAAAGCAAGTGATAATGCAGGTCAAGCTAGAAAGGAGACAGAACCTATCAAATATTATATTTTGCTACCATTATGGACTGCTGATCCACTATATTCCCAAGATCTAAGGAGTTCTCATGATGATGGATCCAAACCTTTAAGTGATGATGGAAATAATGTTGATGAAGATCCTAGAAAAGATAGTGAATGTAATGATTAAGAGAAGGAAGATAATGTTAATAGCACTAACAATGTTAATGCTGCTAGCACAAATAAAGTTAATGTTGTTGGTAGAAAAACAAGCATTAAACTTCCATTTGATCCAAATATGCCTGCTTTGGAATATTATAGCATATTTGACCTCTCAAGAGATGATGATGATGATGGTGCAGAGGCTGACATGAACAATTTGGATATAACAATCCAAGTCAGTCCTAATCTAACTACAAGAATTCATAAAGATCATCATCTTGATCAAGTGATTGAAGATTTGCAATCAGCAACACAAACAAGAAATATGTCAAATAATTTGAAGGAACATGGGTTTGTTAGTACTGTTCAACAAAGAACAAACCATAAAGACCTTCAAAACTGCTTGTTTGCTTGCTTTTTATCACAGGAAGAACTCAAAAAGGTAATTCATGCATTGAAGGATCCAAGCTGGACAGAGGCTATGCAGGAAGAGCTTCTACAATTCAAGTTATAAGAAGTTTAGTCTTTATTGGATTTACTAAATAGAAAAAGGGTTATAGGCACTAAATGTGTTTTTAGGAATAAAAGTGGAATTGTAATAAGAAATAAAGCAAGATTGGTTGCTCAAGGGTACACACAAAAAGAAGAGATTGAGTATGATGAAGTCTTTTCCCCTGTTGCAAGAATTGAAGTAATTAGGCTATTTTTAGCTTATGCTTCATTTAAAGATTTTGTGGTGTATCAAATGGATGTAAAAAGTGCTTTTCTCTATAGGAAGATTAAAGAAGAGGTGTATGCATGTCAACCACCAGGATTTGAAGATTCAGACTTTCCTGATAGAGTATACAAGGTTGAAAAAGCACTGTATGGACTACATCAAGCTCATAGAGCTTGGTATGAAACCTTGTCAACATATCTGTAGGACAATGGGTTTCAAAGAGGGAAAATTGACAAGATCTTATTCATCAAAAGGAACAAAGGTGATATTTTGCTGGTCCAAGTTTATGTGGATGATATCATCTTTGGTTCAACAAAGAAGGAGCTATGCAATGCATTTGAGAAGTTGATGCATGAGAAATTTCAAATGAGATCTATGAGAGAACTTACATTCTTCTTGGGATTACAAGTGCAGCAGAAGAAGGATGGCATATTTATTAGTCAAGATAAATATGTTGTTGAAATTTTAAAGAAATTTGAGTTTACAGAAGTCAAGACTGCAAGCAAACCAATGGAAACTCAAAAGCCTTTGATCAAGGATGAAGATGGTAAAGAAGTGGATGTTCATATGTATAGGTCAATGATTGGTTCATTGATGTATCTTACATCTTCAAGACCTGACATCATGTTTGCAGTGTGTGCCTGTGCTAGATACCAAGTTAATCCAAAGGTTTCACATCTTCATGCTATGAAAAGGATATCTAGATACTTAAAAGGTCAACCAAAGTTAGGCCTTTGGTACCCAAAAGATTCTCTTTTTGATTTGGTAACATACACTGATAGTGATTATGCTGGAGCAAGCTTGGATAGGAAGTCTACAACAAGAGGTTGTCAATTCCTTAGATGTAGATTAATATCATGGCAGTGCAAGAAACAGATAGTGGTTGCAAATTCCACAACAGAAGTTGAATGTGTGGCTGCTTCAAGTTGCTGTGGACAAGTGCTTTGGATTCAGAATCAACTACTTGATTATGGGTACAATTTTATGCATACCATGATCTTTATTGACAATAACAGTACTATTTGCATAATTAAAAATCCTATTTTCATTAAAAAACAAAGCATATAGAGATCAGACATTATTTTATTAGAGATTGTAATGAAAAGAAATTGATTTAAATGGTCAAAATCCATACTGACAAGAATGTTGCAGATTTGGTTACAAAAGCTTTTGATGTAAGTAGATTTCAATATTTGATTGTTATTATTGGAATGATGAATCTTTAAAGTCTTTTATCTCTTTAAGTTTTTGTAGAGTTTTGTATGAATTAGTACTGTTATTCATGTCATTAAAAGTTTCTGCTGTTAAGTATAATTAGTACTGCTAGTTATACTTAATACTGTTGAGTTACTACTGTTAGTTATACTTAATACTCTTAGGTATAATTAATATTGTGATAATTATGAAAATTGCTATGGCTTGTATTTTCTTGGTTTTTGGACTAACATTTTGCAAGAAAAGTGTTAGATTGATGATGGAAAAGCTTTTTGGAATAGAATTAGAGTTAATACTGGTGACTCAAAGTTAATGTTGCTAGGCATAACTTACTACTGCTGGTTTTAAGTTAATGTTGCTAGGCATAAAACTTACTACTGTTGGGTTACTACTGCTGGTTCTAAGTTAATGTTGTTGAGGGTGTTTTCATAAATACTTCGATTAAGGGTTTCAATCAATTATTTAATCGATTTCAATCTTTCAAATACTCTCTAACTACAAACCCTAACTCAATTTTATCATCCATCATCAATACCCAACACAAATGGCAAATCTAAAGTTTGTAGATACTCACAATATGGTCGTATTTTTGTCTAAACCAGAAGAAAGTGATGGGTTTTTAACAAATAGTAGATTTTCTGAATGCACACCTCATAAAGTATGCTTTAACCGTTAATCCCACTATATATACTTCGTGTATCGAATAGTTTTGGTCTACTGTCAAGGCCAAAACTATTAATGGGAAAGTTCAGTTACATGCCCTAGTTAATGGTAAGAAGATAATTGTCACAGAATCAACTGTTAGAAGAGATCTTAAACTAGAAGATGCTGAAGGTATTATTTTTTTTACCAAACTCTACCATTTTTGAAGAACTTATAAGGATGGTGTATGAGAAGATTTCACAAAAGCTTACATTCTATAAGGCATTCTTTTCCCCATAATGGAAATTTCTGATTCATACTTTTTTATAATGCCTAAGTTCAAAGACTATTGCATGGAATGAGTTTAGTAGCACTATGGCATCTGCAATTATCTGCTTAGCTACAAATCAGAAATTTAACTTTTCAAAATACATTTTTGAATGTATGGTTAGAAACTTAGATAATTTGTCTAGGAATTTTTTGATGTATCTAAGGTTTGTACAAGTGTTTTTGAATAAACAACTTGATGGGTTGCCAAGTCACAAGAGAATTTATATTGAACCCTCTCACACTAAGAAGATCTTTGGAAATATGAGAAGGGTGGGAAAATATTTTTCTGGAAAAGTGACAGATTTATTTCCAACTATGCTGGTTCAAAACCAAATGGGTGAATGTTCAGCAATGCCAACTGATCCCCATCACACACCCACCATTACTCAACCATCAACATATCAACCTCAAAAGACTCAAAAACCTAGGAAGCCTAAGAGAAAGGAAACTCAAGTACCTCAGCCTAGTGGTCTTATAGACATTGTTGCAGATGAGGCTGTCCATAAAGAGTTGGGTAACAGTATGGTGAGGGTTGCCACTACTGCTTCTAGCTTAGAAGCAGAGCAGGACAATGGTAACATAACTAAGACCCGATCCAAGGCAACACCTAATGAAGCTGGTTCCCTAGGAACTACTTCAGGTGGTGGTCTCAATTGCCAAGAAACCATGGGGGATACTATTTCTCAAACTAGGTTTAAGAATGTATCTAAACTTTCCAATGATTCACTGCTAACAAGAGGTAACACACTTCGAAGTGATGAAGATAGTCTTAAACTAAAGGAATTGATGGAACTATGTACCAATTTACAACAAAGGGTTCTTGATTTGGAGAAAACAAAGACCACTTAACAAAATGAAATTAATATTTTGAAGAGGAGGGTCAAGAAGCTTGAAAAGAAAAAGATGCCAAGAACTCATGGACTGAAGAGGTTACACGAAGTTGGTATGTCTAGAAGGGTAGAATCCTTTAGTGATAAAGAAGATTTAGGCGAGGATGCATCTAAACAGGGAGGAGGATTAATGCTATTGATGCAGATGAAGACATTACCCTGGTTAATGTTCAAGATGATACTGATAATGAGACATTTAATATGGATGCTTTAACTGGTGATGAGGTGTTTGCAGAATAAGAAGTTGCTGCTAAAGATGTGAATTTAACTGTTGATGAAGTTACTTTAGCCTAAGCACTTACAGCTTTGAAAAGTGTAAAACCCAAGGTAAAAGGGGATGTTATAAAAGAGCCAAATGTACCAGTTAATGCTGTCAGTGCTCCAACAAAGGTTAGTGCTGCTACAACAACAATTGCTACAATTCCAACTCCAAGCAAAGGAATTGTTATTACTAAGCCGAGTATACCTACAACAATAATTTCTTCCCAATAATCACAGGACAAGGGTAAAGGAATAATGATAGAAGAACCTGTGAAGCCTATGAAGAAGAAAGTTCAAATCATGCTTGATGAAGAAGTTGCTTCAAGGTTACAAGCTGAATTTGATGAAGAAGAAAGACTTGCAAGAGAAAAAGCTGAAAAGGAAAAAGAAGCCAATATTGCTTTGACTGAAAAATGGGATGACATTCAGGCTAAGATTAAAGCTGATCATGAATTGGCTCCAAGATTGCAAGCAGAGGAGCAAGAAAAGTTGTCTGATGTAGAAAAGGCTACATTATTTCAACAACTCTTAGAGAAAAGAAGAAAGCATTTTGCAGCTAAGAGAGCAGAAGAGCAAAGAAACAAACTACCAACCCAAGCTCAACAAAGAAAAATCATGTGTACTTACCTAAAGAATATGGAAGGAAAGAAGCTCAAAGACTTAAAGAACAAATCTTTTGATTCTATTCAGAAGATGTTTGACAGAGCTTTCAAGAGGGTGAATACATTTGTTGACTTCAGAACAGACTTGGTGGAAGGTAGTTCAAAGAGAGCAGGAGAAAAGTTGGAACAAGAGAGTACTAAGAAGCAGAAGGTGGATGAGGATAAAGACACAGCAGAGCTTTAAAGTCTAATGGAAGTCTTTCCAGATGAAGAAGAAGTTGCAATTAATGTTGTACCTTTAGCTATTAACTCTCTAAGTATTGTTGGCTGGAAGATTCACAAAGAAGGAAAGAAAAGCTATTATCAAATAATAAGAGCTGATGGAAAGTCTCAAATGTACATAATATTTAGTCATATGTTTAAAGTTTTAACAGGGAAGATTTGTACAAGTTGGTAAAATCTAAATATGAGTTAACAAGACTAGTGGAAGACTTGGATTTGTTGTTATAGGGAGGTTTGAAGACAATGTTTGAACCACATGTTAAAGATACAGTATAGAGGAATCAACAAGACTACAAAGTGTTGGAATGGAAGCTATATGACTCCTGTAGAGTACATTCCTTGAGGATGCAACATGTGTACATTTACATGCTTTGGGTGGGGGGGGGGGGGGGGGTGAGGGGGGGTGGGGGGGGGGGGGGGGGGGAGGGGGGAGGTGGGGGGGGGGGGGGGAGTGTAGAAAAGAGTATCCCTTACACCATCTTACACCACCTACAATTACAGATATGCTGAACAAGAAGCTTCAGGTTGATTATTTCAGTGAAATGGCATATCAGCTTCTTAAACTTCTCACAAAACAGCTTAAGAATCAATGAAGTGTTTGGAAGCATCCTCCTGGTGATTATGGAGCTTTTAATGGAGAAACTTGATGATTTTGGAGATAAATATCAAGTTTAGGGGAGGATTGTTGGGATTAAAAGCCTTCTTAATGCTGCTAGTATTACTGCTGCTCATATCAGAGTTAATGCTGCTCAGTTGTGTTAGTACTGCTCAAGAACTTCAGAGAAAAATGCTAAGTGTTTACTACTGCTAGTACACAGTTAGTACTGCTAGTGTAAAGTTACTACTGCTAGTGCATATTAGTGCTGCTCAGAGACTTAGAAGAAAAACTGCTAAGTAGTTACTACTGCTAGTACAAAAGTTACTACTGTTAGTACAAAGTTAATGCTACTGAAGGAGTTAATGCTGCTAGTGAAGAAGTTAGTACTGCTGAGTTAGTTAGTACTGCTTATGTGATTTATATGAGTTATTTGTGTAAAAGATATGTATAACTTATTTGTTTAAAAGATTTGATATTCTTAGGAAAGTATTGTAAGCCGTTTAGGACTCCTTGGTGTATAAAAGGAGGTCCTAGGGCATAGAGATTGATGTACCACACCAAGATATATCAATACAAGTCAGTTTGATACGAGTCATTCTTATAATTATCATAGCTTCAAGGTCTTTGTAACCCTAATACTTTGAGAGTATTCATATTATTAATAATATTAGAGTTTTTATTTGTTGAATTATATGTTCATATAATTACTGTTTCATTGATAGTTCTTTTTAATATTAAAGATTAGATTCCGCATAATATTTAATACATTCAAACAAAGTTTTTAATATACTTGTGTTAGAATTATCTAATATAACTAATCCTTATATAAGCTTAAGGAATTCAATCTATTCAAGTAGGACCAACATCATTTATTTCACTGTTTATTTTTAATCTCGTACACGTTTGCTTTTAATTTATTATTGTTAAGTTAAATTGCGTAAACTAAAAATCAACAATCAACGTAAACGGGCACCAAACAAATTAAAATTTACGTCAAGCAAGCAATATATTATTTTTACGAAAGTAAGAATCAACTTTTTATATTTTATTTTTTTGGTTACGTAAAGTGTTTACATTTCGCAATTAAATACATTTAGGCATACCCAGAAGCACCAATACCTGTCTATACTCAATCAAATACCCACAATTATACCCAATACTAAAAAAATTACAAAAATCTCTTATATACATACACATGTGGCTGGATATATAGAGATAAAACACACGAAAGATATTTTTGAACTTGCTTTCTAATATACCATGTGCTTATATAACCAAGCAAGCAAACTCCTACCAAATACTTACACACTCCATACATTCTTACGCATTTCCATACCTTTCTTACAAAATGATCATTCAAGCCTAACCATGATTAAGTTAAAGTAACCTTAGCTAGTTAAATCTTGCTATAAAAGGCACCCTATTTGCAACTAAACTTCATTTATCATTTCACTGGCCAAAAATCAAATAAATCCTCTTCAGAAACACCCTTAGCTCACAGCTCACTTCACACACCCATATACATTTTTTATTTTTTTTATTTTACAAGTAATCCAAGTGTTCAAGGTTCATTATTAGACATATCTAAGGGGTATTGGAAGCTTGGTTTAGTGTTTAAAGGTTTAATCAAGAAAAGTTTAAGGTTAGGGTTTTATTGGAAATTAGGGTTTTCTAGTCTTGGAAGCTTGGGTTTTGATTCTAAACTAGAGTTTAGAACTTGTTACTCTTCATCCTACTTCATCTTAAGGTCATCTAAAAACCCTACTCTCTTTACATTTATGATTTTATGTGTATATAATGTTTATATAGTAAATCACCATCTAGGAAACATATTAACATGTAAAATAGATTTTTACTTTTGATCATGGGTTGATATACTTTTTCCATATGCTATATTGATGTTAAGAACATGTTGGAATGTAAGTATAAACATTATACAAGTATGGTTTAATTTATAAAAAGTATATATAAACTAGTTGCTTAAAAATTTACTTATTAACTTTATAAGTGAAAATGATGCAAGGACTTGTTATCATGGACATTACTTGGACAAATGATGGACTAAAGAACCTAAAATATATGAGACTTGTGTTATAAAGTGTTGTAGAGGACTTGTGGAAAGCTAACTAAGCTAAAAACTTATAAAAACAAGTTTTAAAACACATTCTTAAACTAAAAATATTAAAAGTTTTTTAATTCGAAAATAAAGTATTTATTTTGTAATTTATTAAAATACTACATGTCATGAGGATCGTAGGCATAAAAAGAACTTGAAAATCCGATTTATAACGAAGAAGTTATGCTATTTGCAAGCTTACGATAACTAAATATATAAAAAGTGATTTTATAAAAGTAATTTTATAAAATAAGTTACTATTAACATCAGAAACATTTTGCAAAATGCTTTATTTAGATAGAACTTTTAATTTCGAAGACGTGCTCGAAAGAATCACTAAAATCGGAGTTAAAACGCATAAGATATGACTTTTACGAGATTACGACGTTTAATTTTATAAAAATAGTTTTATAAAATATACATGAATAGTAAAAGTACTGTTCATCAGAGGACTAAAAATATTAAAATTTAGTATTTTGATACATCTTCTTAATACGAAACCGTGAACATAAAGAACGTATAAAACAAACTTAAAATGAGAAAGATACGCGCTATTTTATACTTGTGCACTATTTCCTGACATGAATAATGTTGGTTCGTTTTTAATAAAAAAATTGCGAAACATTTTATAATCACTTAAATAATATTTATACATATTTTAAACTTTATAAATATTATTTTACAAAGACGATTGAACTATTTATACGATCATACGAGTACAAATACATGGTTATTATTGATCAAATGCGATTTAAATATTATTTCATAAATACAATTAGATGGTGATGTAGCTATATAGAATTATATACAGTATTAGTTATTAAAAGTACTTAGTACTCATACGACCTATAATTAATTAGGTTGCATTCAGACGTTTACGTGACGCATTTTCATTCTGTGATTTACATTGTTGATTCATTCACTCAAGGTGAGTTTATAGCCCCTCTTTCACTTGTTTTACAATTACTTTACAAATCTCGGGGGAGAATCCATGCATGTTATAACTTGTTTACATATTCATGTACAAACCCTTTTGCATACTTTTATAGATACTTGGTACATTTGATTTCGTAACTTGGTTACAAACTCGTTTACATACTCATTACAAACTCGTTACGACTTTGTTATACACTCATTTGCATATCTCACTGTGAGATACAATACTTCTTTTTACTTATGGACGCAACAACTATGATTTACTCTTATGATTACGGATTAGCTTAAGTTGCATGAACTGTAAATTACTCAGAGGGTAAGCGTGAATGTTA